>JAVJIF010008059.1:0-86352 GCA_038442645.1 Agave tequilana
CGAAGCTTGAAGAAAGCTCTAGCGGAGCTAGATAAAACTTGTGGCGAAGCTACCAGTCAACCTTTTGTGCGGCTGCATGGAGCTTCGAGTGAAGCTAACTTTCTGCAGAGTTAACTGAGCATTTCCAGGCGAAGCTGTAAGTTAGCTCGCAGCGAGGCTATGAAGGAGCTTCTGCGATGCTAAGCAACTTTAGTTTCTCATGCGAGACTTATCTCGTGGGCTCGTGCGAGACTAAGTGTTGAGCTAACTTAGTGTCTCTAGACCTGCTTGGGCCTTCTCGCGGGCTTTTAAGGACGATCTTGGCTTACTATCTACTTCACTGAATTAGTAGAGTCCAAGTTGCTGATTCGCCCCTTTGAGATCAGTGAAGAACTGGTCGTCAGCTTGTCTGCAACTTGTCTTTTGTAGATGTCAACAAGTTAGACATTATTCAGGCCAGTTAGGAATCTTGTCTTTTTAGAGTGTCAACACTCTTATGCCTTATATATTTTTATTTCTGGTGATATATATTCCTTAATTCCATTAGGCTTTCTAATCTGCACACACACACACACACACACACACACATATATATTTCAAACTTATCTAATCATCTTTTGCATAAATACTAAGGCTTGCTTAGGCCAAAGCACCTAGCTAATCAATAATTAGATTTGTTTAAATATATATACATATATATATTCTTTTTTTTATATAAGGCATACAAATCTTTGTTTTTGAACTCTAAGTGTGTAAGTGTATAAAGTGTGCATATTTCTTCAAGGTAAAGATCAAGACTAAATTACTTTTACCAATATTCTTCCTAACCCTGAAAATCAAACAAGTCATCTTATTTTGACAAGTATAAGAAATCCTAATTATGATTTTCCTATTTCTTAAAATAACTTAATTTCTTATAAAAAATATTAAAATATTGTTCTTTTCTTTCAAAAAGTCTTATATATATGTGTGTGTGTGTGTGTGTGTATGTATATATATGTGTGTGTGTGTGTGTGTGTGTGTGTGTGTATATATATGTGTGTGTGTGTGTGTGTGTATAATATATATATATATTTCTTTTTAGTTATTAGTCATGTTAGAGCCCTCCCTCAAACTTATCTCATGCATTATCCCTAATGTATAAAAGAAATGTATAGATGCATGAAATGGAATGTAAAAAGAGGAAAGTTACCGATACACTGGGTCGAAAAGAGCCATAGCCGTTTCATTTACTGGCACCAATTCTAAGAAAGATTTAAGGTGTTGACCATTTACCTTAAAGTCATTTTCATTCTTGGTGTCACTGATCTCTACAGCACCGTGTAGAACACGATTTTTACAAATGAATGGCCCAATCCATCTTGATTTTAGTTTTCCTGAAAAGGATGAAGCCTTGAATTATAGAGTAAGACATTTTGTCCAGGGATAAATGTTTTCCTTATGATGTGTTTATCATGAAAAATCTTAACTCTATCTTTAGTTATCTTAGTATTTTCATAGGCCTCATTTCTCTACTCCTCTAATTCGAAAATTTGTAATTTTCGAAGGTCACTGGCCTTAGTCAAGTCAAAATTTAGCTGCTTGATTGCCCATAAGGCCCGGTGCTCTAACTCAACGGGTAGGTGGCAAGCCTTCCCAAAGACTAACCTATAAGGAGACATCCCTAGAATCAGCTTGAAGTGGTCCTGTAGGCCCATAAGGCATCTACAAGTTTGGTGGACCATTCTTTCTGATTTTGGTTCACAATCTTCTCCAAAATAAGCTTGATTTGTCTATTAAAAACCTCAACCTACCAACTGGTCTGAGGATGATAACGTGTGGACAACTTGTGAGTTATAGCATACTTTCGCATAAGAGATTCAAAGGATCTATTACAAAAGTGAGTACCATTATCACTGATGATAGCATGAGGGGTTCCGAAGTGTGAGAAAATGTTCTCTTTTAAAAACTTTATGACAACTTTGTTATAATTAGTTTTACTTGGAATGGCTTCTACCCACTTGGACACATAGTCCACATCAACCAATATATATTGGTTTCCAAATGAAATAGGAAATGGACCTATAAAGTCGATGCCCCAAATATTAAAGAGTTCTATTTCTAGAATTAGGCTGAGGGGCATCATATCTCATTTTGAGATCCTTCCCACCATCTGGCATCTAGGGCACATCTTGCAAAATTCATAAGCATCTTTAAAAAAAGTGGGCCAATAGAACCCACTTTGTAGCACCTTTTCAGGAGTCTTGCGAGGACCAAAGTGTCCACCGCATTCATGACAGAAGATAAAACACTCTAATCTCTTCATCGGGAATCATCTCCTAATAATTTGGTCATAACAGTATTTAAAAAATACGGTTCCTCCCAAAGAAATACCGGACTTGAGATAAGAAACGATATATATCGTTTTTAGACCAATGAGATGGAGTTTGGTTTGCGACTAAGTAATTCACTATATCAGCAAACTAAGATTTCCTAAAGACAGCTAAGAGATTTTCATCAGAAAAGTCCTCATTTATGGCAATTCGTTGCATGGAGAGTTTAGGATTCATGAGAGATGGTCAGCAATGATATTTTCTACGCCTTTCTTATCTCAAATTTCGAGATCAAATTCCTGAAGAAGGAGGATCAACGAATGAGTCGGGCCTTGGCATACTTCTTCATCATGAGGTACCTAAGCGCAGAATGATTGGTAAAAATTGTGATTTTAGACCCTAGTAGGTAGGGACAAAATTTCTCTAAGGCAAACACTGCTGCCAAGAATTTCTTCTCAGTAGTAGTGTAGTTTAATTGAGCATCGTTGAGAGTCCTACTAGAGTAATAAATCACGTGCTGCTTGTTATCAATGCGATGTCCTAGGACAGCGCCTATGGCAAAACAGAAGCGTCACACATGATTTCAAATAGCTTAGACCAATCCGGTGCAGATATGATTGGTGCAGAAATAAGCTCTTTCTAAACTTCACCCAAGAATTCATACATTCAGCATTGAAAGTGAAGGACACATCCTTAGCTACATATTAGTCAGGGTCTAGCAATCTTGCTAAAATTCTTGATAAATTTTCGATAGAAACTGGGCGTGTCCTAAGAAGGATTGAATATCCTTCACTAATTTGGGCATGGGAGCTTAGCAAAAACCTCAAGCTTGGCTCTATCCACTTCAATCCCTTTCTTGGAGATTTCATTGAAAAACACCTAGAGGGGGGTGAATAGGTGTTATTGCTAATCTAACAATCTTTTTAAAAACTAAGTATGATGAATGATGCAACGATCTCTCAGAGCAAGACTAAGAGCCGAATACCCCGTGAGAGGTTCTGAACTCCTTCCTCCCAATTCCCCTTGAATGGGTTAGAGGTGCGCAATGCAACCTTGTTGTATGAGAAATGATCGAACAAGAGATGAATAATATGCAATGATGAAGTGCACACAAGATAAATATCACAAGTATGACAAGTGTAACAAACTAGAACCAATTGCACAAGAAAGAAAGTTAGAACTCAAGCAATTAAATGAAAGCAATAGAGAGCAAAGGAAATTTAAAGCAAGAATGACACAAGGCAATCGCAAACACAAGAATTTGTTTCGAGGTTCGAGCCACCGCTGTACTCCCCGCCTTCACCTCCGTGAAGGGTTTCCACTATCCACCGAGGACGATTACAACGGTCTACCGAAGACCCAAGCACCGAGCTCCACCAAGTACAATAACCTCTACCGAAGAGGTGTCTCCACAAGAACAAGAAGAGGAACAAGAACAAGAGTGATCACAACAAGATCACCAAACTCTTTTACAACACACTCACTCTTTTTACAACTTCACTATAGAATGAGTAAGGGATTTTTGGCTCTATGAAGTGAAGTGAGAAAAACTCAGTTGTAGAGATGATTTTTGCAAGGGAACACAACTGAAAACTATCTCAAGAAAGAATTGGAAATGGAGAGCTTAAACCCTTTTCTTTTCTCTTTTGAAAACTTTGAAAACTTGAGGATTTTTCTTAGTATTTTGCAAGAGAGTCTTCTCCTCTATTTATAGGGAGGAAAATAGGTTTAAAACAATTTATTTAGAGCTTATTTGCTCTGAAAAAGAACTGAAAAACCCTGTAAAAGTCTGCCAAAAAAAGATCAAAAAACAGATTTTAGAATTGCATAAAAGAGGAAAGAGCCGTTGAGCAGCAGCAGGCTTGGCGGTCGACCGGGCCGGTCGACCGCCAGCTCAGCTGGTCAAAGAGCCGTTGGCTCGGGTCTTCTGGCGGTCGACCGGCCGGTCGACCCAGAAAACCCGAGAACAATCCTTCCCTCAGTCTTCCACAAGCGATCGACCGGACGGTCGACCCAGAAAACCCGAGAGCACTCCTGCTCTCAGACGGTCGACCGGGCCGGTCGACCGGTCAGCCTGAAACAGGAAAACAGTGTATTTTTTGACTTGAAAAATTTTGCAAAATAATTTTTGACTTTAAGGAAACTTAAGTAATATGCTAGTAGGGGTATATAAACAAGATCTAAACATGGTATTTATTTTTGTAAAATATAGAGTCATGTAAATTTTTTTTAAGGTATGAAACCTAATTTAAAACATGAAAACTTAAATACAAAACACACATTTTAATAAAACCAAATTGTATGTGTGTGTATCCTAGAGCCAATATCCAACACTCAAACTTTAACATTCTAATTCTTACATTGGTTCTAAAGACTTCAAGTTCTTCAAGAAGGGCTTTTCACCATATGATCTTCAACACTTGAGTCTTGAGCCCACTTTGAGTTGACTTGAGTCCAAAACACTTTCTTTTAGGGTGTAAACCTTTTAGTAGAGTTAGAACCCTGAAACACACTTAAACAATAAGCAGTATTAGTACAAATAACTAATATGTTTTGTAATCATCAAAACACACTAAACAAAGGTGATTGTAACCTTGGGCCAACAATCTCCCCCTTTTTGATGATGACAAAACATATAGGTTATTTAAACAAAAATGGAAGAAGAGCATGGAAAGCTCCCCCTCAAATAATGCTATGTATCAAAAAATGTCAATGAAGAGCTAAATACATAAGGCATTGAAAACACATAGTTTTGTCAAAAACTCAAATGCAAAACATATAGTTTTATCTAAAACTCAAATGCATATCAAAAACTCAAATTCAAATGCATCTACACAATAAACAACCAACATAATCAAACAAACTCATACTTTTTCTCCCCCCTTTTGTCATACATCAAAAAGGGTTAAACAAACAAAATAGAAGAAAATTTTCTTTAAGAATCCATAATGCAAACATTCACTCACCACAAATAAATGAAAATCTAGCATAATCTAGAGGTTTAGTAAAAATATCGGCAAGTTGAAAATCGGTAGAAACATAATCAATATCAATATCACCTTTCTCATAATGATCTCTAAGAAAGTGATACCTAATGTCAATGTGTTTGGTTTTACTATGTTGATTTGCATTCTTTGTCATGTGAATAGTATTAGTATTATCACAAAATATTTTAACATGATCAAAGTGTAAATCATAGTCAAGGAGAGTATATTTCATCCAAAGAACTTGTGCACAACAAGCTCCGGCCGCAACATACTCCGCCTCAGCGGTTGAAAGGGCTACCGAATTTTGCTTTTTGGAAGACCAAGACACAAGACAATTACCTAGGAATTGACATGTTCCACTTGTGCTCTTCCTATCTACCCTACAACCCGCATAGTCGGCATCCGAAAAACTCTTCATATCAAATAGTCCGGTTTTCGGATACCACAAACCATTTCAATAGTGCCCTTAAGGTATTTAATTATGCGTTTTACCGCTACTAAATGAGACTCCTTAGGACATGATTGAAAACGAGCACAAAGACAAACGGAAAACATGATATTCGGCCTACTAGCCGTCAAATACAATAAACTACCTATCATGCTACGATAAACTTTAATGTCTACACTTTTACCTTGTTCATCCTTGTCAAGCTTAGTAGTTGTTGCCATGGGAGTTTTGCTTACTTTAGATCCTTCAAGCCCGAACCTTTTGATGAGTTCCTTTGTGTACTTGGCTTGACTGATGAAGATCCCATCCGTCCTTTGCTTGATTTGGAGTCCAAGGAAATAGTTGAGCTCCCCCATCATAGACATTTCAAATTCATCCTTCATGCATGATTCAAATCTTGGCAAAGAGATTCATTAGTAGAACCAAAAATAATGTCATCAACATAAATTTGCATAATAAGAATATCTTTTTTTACATGTTTTGTAAACAAGGTTGTGTCAATTTTACCTTTCTTAAAACCATTTGAAATCAAAAATGAAGAAAGTCTTTCATACCAAGCCCTAGGGGCTTGTTTTAAACCATAAAGAGCTTTATCTAATTTAAATACAAAATCCGGATGTGTAGGATCAACAAACCGGGGGGTTGTTCAACATACACCTCCTCTTCAATAAAACCATTTAGAAAAGCACTTTTAACATCCATTTGAAATAATTTAAAATCTTTATATGAGGCAAATGCTAGTGTCATCCGTATGGCTTCAAGCCGTGCTACGGGTGCAAAGGTTTCTTCAAAATCGATTCCTTCGATTTGAGTGTAACCTTGGGCAACTAACCTAGCTTTATTCCTAACAACGTTACCTGATTCATCCAACTTGTTCTTAAAGATCCACTTAGTACCAATTGTTGGTCTATCGTGGGGCCTAGGAACAAGGTGCCAAACTTGGTTGCGCTCAAATTGATTGAGCTCCTCTTGCATGGCTAGCAACCAATATGAATCGGCCTCGGCTTCGAGGACGTTCTTGGGTTCAATATGAGAAATAAATGCATAATGTCTACAATAATCATGAAGTTTAGAGCGAGTGGTTACCCCTTTTGATACTTCACCTATGACGAGGTCCTTGGGATGATGAGGATTGTATCTCCAACCCTTTGGAAGTTGTTGAGTAGGCTCCACTCCATTTGTTTGATTTTCATTTCCTTGAGCCTCTTCTACTTTAGCTTCACTTCCTTCATCATCCTTTGGCTTGTCTCCCATAGTAGTAGTATCCTCCAAGGTCACTTTCTCCAAGCCTTCATCCAAAGCATCTATTTCTACAACATTCTTAACAAACAAGTTAGATTCTTCAAACTTAACATGTATAGATTCCTCAATAGTCAAATATGATTTATTGAAGATTCTATAAGCCTTACTTGTATTAGAATACCCAACAAAAATTGCCTCATAAGCTTTAGCATCAAATTTTCCTAAATTATCTTTTTTATTTAAAACAAAACATTTACATCAAAAACCTTGAAATATGAAACATTTGGTTTTCTAGAAAAGTACATTTCAAAAGAAGTCTTTGAAGTATTTTTACACAAGAAAACACGATTTGATATATAGCATGATGTATTTACGGCCTTGGCCCACAATAATGTGGTAGACCATATTCACTTAGCATTGTCCTAGCCATCTCTTGTAAAGTTCGATTTTTCCGTTCAACTACTCCATTTTGTTGTGGAGTTCTAGGACAAGAAAGTTCATGCTTAATTCCATGTTCTTCACAAAAAGTGGTAAAGGGTAGGTTAATGAATTCACCTCCTCTATCACTTCTTATTCTTAAAATCGAAACATCTTTTTCTTTTTCAACTCTTTTCTTAAAAGTTTGGAAATACGAAAATGCTTGATTTTTGTGTTCAAGAAAGAAAACCCAAGTAAAACGTGAAAAATCATCAACTAAAACAAATGCAAATCTATTCCCAGTAAGACTTTTGGTTTGTGTAGGGCCAAATAGATCCATATGGATTAACTCCAAAGGACGTGATGTCATGATATCCTTAATTGACTTGAAAGAAGACTTAGTTTGTTTCCCAATTGACATGCGTCACAAACTCGGTCCTTTTCAAAACTCAAACAAGGAATACCTTTCACCATTTCCTTTGTGTTTAACCTAGATATGTGGTCAAATGAAATATGGCCTAATCTTCTATGCCACAACCAAGAGTCGTCATCGAGCGCTTTTAAACAAGTAATATTACAAGACATATTAGACATATCTATCATATAAACATTACTTTCACGAAAACCGGAAAATACACAAGTATTAGAAATTCTATCAATTACTTTACAAGCTATATGATCAAAAACAACATCAAAACCTTTATCACAAAGTTGACTAACACTCAAGAGGTTATGCTTGAGTCCATCAACTAAAACTACATTTTCAATTAAAGGGGATGTGCCGAGTTTTACATACCAATACCGATGATTTTACCCTTGGCATCATCTCCGAAGGTGACGGTGCCACCTTCATGGTATCTTGATAGGGTTGCAAAGTTGTTGATGTCCCAAGTCATGTGCCTTGAGCAACCACTATCAAGATACCACAATCCTCTACGTCGTTGGGCTTTGGAATGTACCTATATCATTTAACAAAATTGTTGACTTTGGTACCCAAACTTTCTTGGGTCCTTGAAAGTTAGTGTTTCGAACCCATACATTATGATAAGATGCACTTAGTCTATCATAGCAAAAATTGGCTAAGTGTCCTTTCCGCCCACAATGTGAACATGAGAACACTCTTCCATACATGAAGGCATGATGAGTGTGTGAAGTGTGAGCATGCTTTGGGGGTTTGCCACGATGTAAAGGTTATGTGGTATGAACATGAGCATGAGCATGGTGAACATTTTTCTTAGGGGCTTGTTTCTTAGGAAACATAGCCTCTATCTTCTTCTTATCAAACTCAAATTTTTCAAAACAATTCCTAATGAGTCTATTCTTTCTTTAAGCATGGTAATCTTATTAGAATCAACTAGTGGGGACTTGCCTTTACAAGAAATCTTATACTTGTCAAAATCTTTTTGAGTGGAAACAAGAGTGGAAAGTAATTCACCTTTTTCTTTAGAAATAGTAAAGACTTGAAGATTAAGAGATTCATTTTCCTTTTTCATTTTTAAATACTTTTTCTTTAGGGAATCATAATTATGTGATAATTCTACAAAAGCTTCTCCTAACTCATCCATGGAAAGTTCATCATTAGGAGAAGTGGAAGGGGTTACCTTGCTTGTGCTTTCATTAGCCATGAAGCACATGTTGGCGGTATCAATCTCCTCCTCGAATTCGCTCTCGGAATCCCATGTAGCTTTCATTGCCTTCTTCTTGTGAGGCTTCTTTGAGGTGGAGGGCTTCACTTTATCCGGACACTCCGCCACTTTGTGTCCCGGTCTTTGGCAATTAAAGCAAATGATCTTCTTTCTTCTTTGCCTCCTTGCCATCTCTTCCTTCCTTGAAATTTAGCCTTGTTGTACATCCTCCGGACGTTTTTCACAAGAAGTGAGAGCTCTTCGTCATCTTCTTCTTCATCGTCTTCGTCGGAGTGTGTGGATTGACTTTTGAAGGCTATTGTCTTCTTCTTGGAAGGAGCCATGTCCTCCCTCACTTTCCTCTCCATCTCATGGGTTTTGAGGTTCCCAATGAGACCAATTAGCTCCATCTCCTCCTTGTCATTGAGTTCCTTCAAGGTTGTTGCTTTTACTTCCCATGAAGGAGGAAGAGCCCGGATGATCTTTCTTACTCTTTGATCGTTGTCGATAGCATCACCTAGAGAAGAAAGTCCATTAGTGATCTTTGTAAATCTTGTAACCATATCATCTATGGTTTCATTTTCTTGCATGCAAAAATTCTCATATTGGGACCGAAGAAGGTCAATCTTAGCCCTCTTCACTTGTGAGGTCCCTTCATGTGTGACTAGCAAATGTGTCCAAATTTCATATGCGGACTTGCAATGAATAACTCTAGCTATGTCATCATCATTAAGGGCTTGAAGTAGTGCATAGTGAGCCCTAGCATTGGCATCAAATTCTTTGGTCTCTATTTCGGACCAAGTAGATTCATCACCGGGGGGTGCACTAAAGGGTTTGGTCACGGCCTTTGCAACTCGACTACCTAGAGATTGCAAGAAAACGGTCATCTTAACCTTCCATATGGGAAAGTTAAGTCCATCAAACTTAGGGGTGTCTTAATACCATCGGCCATCTTTACTAAGTGAGAATGAATGAAATGATTAGCAATATTAGGATCTTTCTAGGGTTGTTAAGCCAAGAGCCTAGTAACCAAGCTCTGATACCAATTGAAAAACACCTAGAGGGGGGTGAATAGGTGTTATTGCTAATCTAACAATCTTTTTAAAAACTAAGTATGATGAATGATGCAACGATCTCTCAAAGCAAGACTAAGAGCCGAATACCCCGTGAGAGGTTCTGAACTCCTTCCTCCCAATTCCCCTTGAATGGGTTAGAGGTGCGCAATGCAACCTTGTTGTATGAGAAATGATCGAACAAGAGATGAATAATATGCAATGATGAAGTGCACACAGATAAATATCACAAGTATGACAAGTGTAACAAACTAGAACAATTGCACAAGGAAAGAAAGTTAGAACTCAAGCAATTAAATGAAAGCAATAGAGAGCAAAGGAAATTTAAAGCAAGAATGACACAAGGCAATCGCAAACACAAGATTTGTTTCAAGGTTCGAGCCACCGCTCTACTCCCCGCCTTCACCTCCGTGAAGGGTTTCTACTATCCACCGAGGACGATTACAATGGTCTATCGAAGACCCGAGCACCGAGCTCCACCAAGTACAATAACCTCTACCGAAGAGGTGTCTTCACAAGAACAAGAAGAGGAACAAGAACAAGAGTGATCACAACAAGATCACCAAACTCTTTTACAACACTCTCACTCTTTTTACAACTTCACTATAGAATGAGTAAGGGATTTTTTGGCTCTATGAAGTGAAGTGAGAAAAACTCAGTTGTAGAGATGATTTTTGCAAGGGAACACAACTGAAAACTAGCTCAAGAAAGAATTGGAAATGGAGAGCTTAAACCCTTTTCTTTTCTCTTTTGAAAACTTTGAAAACTTGAGGGTTTTTCTTGGTATTTTGCAAGAGAGTCTTCTCCTCTATTTATAGGGAGGAAAATAGGTTTAAAACAATTTATTTAGAGCTTATTTGCTCTGAAAAAGAACTGAAAAACCCTGTAAAAGTCTGCCAAAAACAGATCAAAAAACAGATTTCAGAATTGCACAAAAGAGGAAAGAGCCGTTGAGCAGCAGCAGGCTTGGCGGTCGATCGGGCCGGTCGACCGCCAGCTCAGCTGGTCAAAGAGCCGTTGGCTCGGGTCTTCTGGCGGTCGACCGGCCGTGGACGACCAGAAAACCCGAGAACAATCCTGCCCTCAGTCTTCCACTAGCGGTCGACCGGACGGTCGACCCAGAAAACCCGAGAGCACTCCTGCTCTCAGACGGTCGACCGCCCGGTCGACCGTAGGACGTGCAGAGACATGCACACCCAGGCATAGTGGCCGGTCGACCGGGCCGGTCAACCGGTCAGCCTGAAACAGGAAAACAATGTATTTTTTGACTTGAAAAATTTTGCAAAATAATTTTGACTTTAAGGAAACTTAAGTAATATGCTAGTAGGGGTATATAAACAAGATCTAAACATGGTATTTATTTTTGTAAAATATAGAGTCATGTAAATTTTTTTAAGGCATGAAACCTAATTTAAAACATGAAAACTTAAATACAAAACACACATTTTAATAAAACCAAATTGTGTGTGTGTGTATCCTAGAGCCAATATCCAATACTCAAACTTTAACATTCTAATTCTTACATTGGTTCTAAAGACTTCAAGTTCTTCAAGAAGGGCTTTTCACCATATGATCTTCAACACTTGAGTCTTGAGCCCACTTTGAGTTGACTTGAGTCCAAAACACTTTCTTTTAGGGTGTAAACCTTTTAGTAGAGTTAGAACCCTGAAACACACTTAAACAATAAGCAGTATTAGTACAAATAACTAATATGTTTTGTAATCATCAAAACACACTAAACAAAGGTGATTGTAACCTTGGGCCAACATTCATAACCCAAGACAATTCCATATCTTATCATGAAATGGCATTTCTCCCAGTTCAGTGTCAGATTTTTCTCAGCACACATTGGAAGACAAGTTCTAAATGGTGTAGACATTGAGTGAATGAATCTCCATAGATGGAGAAATCATCTATGAAGATTTATAAGAATCGTTCTACCATATCAGAAAAAGGACTCAACATGCAATGTTGAAACGTTGCTGGGCATTGCACAAGCCGAAAGGCATTTGACGATAAGCAGATGTCCCAAATGGACATGTGAACATTGTCTTTTCTTGGTCCTCAGGAGCAATAGGAATCTCATTATACCCCGAGTAACCATCTAAGAAATAGTAATACTCGTGGCCCGCCAAACGTTCAAGCATTTGATCAATGAAGGGAAGTGGGAAATGGTCCTTAGAGTTGCTGTATTAAGCTTCCTATATTCAATGCAAACTCAAATTTTCGTGGGAAGTCGAGTTTGGACCAACTCTTTGTTCTCGTTTTCCACTACGGTGAAACCGGATTTAACCGCGTGAACAGGACTGACCCCTTGGTTGTCAGAAATGAGATAGATTCTCCCATTGTCTAAGAGTTTAACAATTTCAGCATGAACAGCCTCTTGCACTATTGGGTTTAACCTACGCTGCGGGTCTCTTTTTGGTGTTGCATCTTCATTGAGGAGAATGCAATGTTGAACTCTAGTTGGACTCAATCCCTTTATATCAATCATAGTCCAACCAATGGCTTCCCTATGTTTTCTTAGAATTGTTTTAAGATCTTCTTCTTACCTATCATTTAAATGGGAGGCAATAATGATAGGAAATATCTCTTATTTGCCTAGATAGACGTACTTGAGATGCGTAGGTAAGACTTTCAATTCTAAGGAAGGGGAAAGCTCACTAGAAGGATGAGTCAAATTTGTTGGCTCCACTTGGTGAAATAAGGTTCGAGCCCAATTCATAGCAGACTCGACAACTTGATTAAGGTTAAAGTCATCAGACTCTAACTCGAAGTCACAATCAGTTTCTAGTTCAAATTCTTGCCTGTGTTCACTTGTCAAGTTCTTAATGAGGCTAACTTCAAATGTTTGATCCTCACCATCACGGGGTTGCTTTCCTAAGTTGAAGACATTGACTTCTCTAGTCATATCCCCAAAGGTTAACCTCATAGACCCATTCCTACAATTCATAATGGCATTTGCAGTAGCGAGGAATGGTCGCCCTAGGATAACAGGAGTTTGAGCCCTAGGATTGGACTCAAGTTGTGCCTCTAGAACTATGAAATCAACGGGGTAGATAAACTCCCTGACCCGGATAAGGACATCATTATTTTTTCCTTGGGAACTTTCACTAAACGGTCAGCCAGTTGGATTGTGACTCATCAGCCAGTTGGATTGTGACTCGAGTTGGACTAAGATTGCCTAACCCGAGTTGTTGATAAACTAAGAATGGGAGCAAGTTGATACTTGCCCCCAAGTCAAGAAGTGCACGACTAATCTCGGCTTGTCCTATAGTGCAGGCAATGGTGGGACAACCCGAATCCTTGTATTTGACAGGGATCAGACCGACAGTAGCTCACTAATGTTAGTGGCTAAAAAGAGTTTCTTGGGTACATTAGTCTTTCTCTTCTTGGTGCACATGTCCTTAAGTAATTTTGCATAAGATGGGACTTGCTGGATGGCATCAAGAAGTGGCACATTTATCTTCACTTGATTGAAGATCTCAATTAGCTTATCCATGTGTGGATTTTGCTTGTTGTTTTTCAGCTTATTAGGAATGGTACTATAGGCCGGTGCACTTGACTGGTTGATTATCCGTTTCAGATTCGTCAGATTTGGAAGGATTGGGTATGCATGAGGTGGATGCTTGAGTGTGGTTGTGCTGAATGGGATTGAATGGTGCTGACACATGATTATCAGCTTTCTTTCCCGATCTCAATGCATGAACAACATTACATTGATTCAATGATTGATCCTCAGCCAAATGAGCTTGTTGAAAATTCCTAGGATTCATTATTAGCTGACTAAGGAAATGTACTCTTTTGTCTCTCATTCTGTGGATTGGCAAATTGGCTCATTTGAACCTCTAGCCCTCTATATAGTTTGCATGTGGGAATCCTAGTTCTTCATGTACCTTTTCATGTTTCTCTCAAAGTCAGTCATTCTCCTTTCTAGTTGAGGATTCTGAAAGAAAGATTGTGGAACTTGGTTGGAAAATTTTGTTGATAGTTTGAAAACTGGGCAGATAGTTGGGAGAAGTATGATGATAATTAGAAAAGTTGGGTTGATGATTGGAAGAATTATAAGAATGATGGAGGTGGCTAGCATGGTTTGACCGTGAGTGGTCATTATTATTTTGGCTCCATGAGAAATTTCGGTGATTTCTCTAGCCAGGATTGTGTGTTGGTGCATAAGGATTATTATTAGGCCTTGAAAAGGCCGCATTCATCAGTTCTGGAAAGTGTTGTTGAGCTTAAAACACAGGATACTCATCAAACACATGATTCATGACTTGACAGTAAGTACAGCTCGGAGTTAAAAATTTGGTTTGGGCTGACTTGATTGACTGGACTTGGTTCCTTGGCTTCTAAAGCTTCCAGTCTTCTCGCTAGGTTAGCTATTTTAGCCTCGTCAGCTATGGATGATTCAATTGAATGGAGACCTCCTTTTGAAGAGATGGAGTTTGATTCCTAGAGTTTTCACTAGTTGGTTGCCATTGGATGATCTTTTCAGCTAGAAGCTCATATAAATTCCATCCTTCATTCTCATCCTTCTTCAAGAATCTCCCTTGGCACATTATTTCTAAGAGGGTCTGGGTTGAGTAGTCTAAACCGTCATAAAGAATTTGGCATTATCGCCATTTCTCTATCCATGAGGAGGACATTGACAAGGAGGTCTTTGAAGCGTTCAAAGTACCTCCAAAATGTTTCACTAGGTTCTTACTTGAACTGCATGGTATTTTTCCTAACAAGAGCGGTCTTATGAATTTGATAAAATTTCTTCAAGAAGACCTTAATAAAATCATCCCAAGATGTGATACAGCCAGCCGCTAAGCTGTAAAGCCATTTCCTGGCTAAGTCCTTAAGAGCGAATGGAGCAAATCTCAACCTAATAGCATCATCTACAAGGTGTGGGATTTTCATCATTAAGCATACTTTCTCAAACTCTCTTATGAAGAAATAGCATCTTCAGACTCTAAACCATGAAACTTGGGGAGTGTGTTGATAAACTGAGGCTTGAGCTTAAAATTGTGTTCACAACCGATGGCAGTTGGATGCAAGATGGAAGTGTAGTTCTAATAGAATAGAACCTATCCTGCAAAGATGTCGGTTGAGTCATAACCGGATCTGGTCTTGATTCAAACTTGGAAGGTGATGTGTTTCAAGTTAACCTAGATGAATTAGGGTCTCTTGACCACACTTGCATACACAAACACTATCACAAACAAGTTCACTGATTGTTATCCAATTTTACATATTTTACCACATCATTCCCATGCATATTGCAAATAAAAATATGATTTTTAATGTTCTTCTCTCTATTTTTGCAGGTCCACATCTTAAAAGAGAAAAGGCCCAAAATCTCTTTAATTAGCAATAATTAAAGAGATTAATTCAAAGCCCCAAAAGCCCAAGTTTGAATCCAGAATCAGGAGAGATCCTCGCGCCAACTCAATCTTCCAGAAGGCCACGTGGATAACAAACTCATAACAAACCTGTACCAGAAAATCTGGCCTGAACGGCCAAGATTGCGCCGCGTATCTCTAGGATTTGCCGCCAACTTGCGGCAGTTACAATTCTGTTGGAGCCCGGATTTTTCTCCAACGACCAGGGCTCTAGATCCTTCTCTCTGAGGCTATAAATAAAGGACCAGGGCTTGCGCAACAAAAAAAAACAGAGAGAGAAAAGAGTAGTGTGGAAGAAGAGAGGAGAGATTAGAGATTAGATGCTTGTATTTTTGTAGGATTTTTCTCTAGGATTTTTGTAGTCCTCTAGATCTTCTTCCTCCCTAGAAATTTGCAAAAGAGAGTTGTAAGAGAGAGAAAGCTTGTGTACACCAAGGAGTGACAACTTGTGAAGCAAGGATTCATCCATTCTCTTCTCTCTACTTGAGCATTTTCTAGTATTACTTGCTTTCTTTAATTCTAGCTTTACTTTACTTGCAATTTTATTCATGCTTTGCTTTTCTTTTCTTGTAATGGCTAGTAGCTAATTCTTTCTTACATCACTAGCTAAACCACTAACCTTGCTAACTACTAACTCATGGGTAATTGCTATCTTTAATCTTGCAAGTTGTATGGTCTTCTCTTCTCCGATGGGTTACTTTCATTGCTTGGCAAGTTCTTGTTGTAATTCTCCATATGATTCATGTGTGCCTCATTTAGAGCCTTGTCTTTAGAACAAGTGTCTTGATGGAACATGGAGATGGATCACCAAACATATGCTATTTGTTGTACAACTTCTTTACTTCAATTAATGAATGTTGTATCTTCTTCCTTAGCATCCCTTGTGTGTCGCTCTTTTGATTCCATTATTGAAAGTCTATCTTGTAGGCCAATGACATCTATGAGGCTACAAGACAAGTCCAAGAGTGATCACCCGTCATTCAAGTGGGAAAGTAATTAGACCAACACGCAAGACAAATCTATGCCGATGAATCAACATGAGGCACGCATTCACCATCACGGAGTTTAGTAAGTTTTGGCAAGGTAGTAAGGTTAGCTAGTCATGGTTTTTTTCATCTTCAAATCTTCTACAAAGTTTTCATTCTTTTAGTTTTATTTCCAAGCAAATCTCCTTTTGATTTCTTTTGATTTTCCATCATGAACATATCCACCGATTCTTTTACTTCTTTTTCCAATTCGTTTTACTCTTTTAAGACAAAGAAGAATCTTCGTTTGCTTTCTTCACTACAAACCGTAACGCTTCCATCGCAAGCTCTCCCTGAGAATCGACTCGGTATAGCCCATGCTATAACGGAGATAGGAAAGGGTATATTAATCATTTTGAATACATTTGTGGAGTGATCAAAGCACTTGAGGTTGAATCTAAACCTTATCTCTTTTTATTGAATATATTTTGTGTGCAAATTATACTCCACAATACAACACCTTTCCCGTCTTAAACAAATTGGCGCCGTTTCCGGGGAGAGTAACGGTTTTTTTTAGTTTAAAGTGAAGAACTAAACGAATCTTCTTCTCTGTTGCAGGTTACAGGTTGAAGAAACAGGAAACTTTGCATTGCAGTGTCATATAAGTGGACCTGGGCCTCTGCTCTAGAAAGCAGAGACCAGGATCCCTCAGCTTTGCCGCAGAATCTCGGCCCTGGCCGCAGATTTGCGGCAATCCTGAGTTGACTACTGACCAAATTTCTGCAGGGCTTCTGGTTCTGCAAAATACATCTGCTGCAGTACTTAATTTCCTGTATGTTTTACCCTATTCCTGCTAATAATCAACAGTAAAAAATTTGTTGCAAAGTTAAAAAAATTGTTTAGACATTTGCATCTCTAGGCACGTGTCTTTCAATTCCTTTACTTTTATTGTTGAAGAGTGCTGGAGGCAAGGTACGTACGCATTGCATATTGACTTGGACTCACTCTTTGTTTGATTTAAAATGCTTTGAGTGAACCTTGTTTGTTTATATCGTACACTTGCACAAAATCGATTCTAAGGGCACTAACCCATAAATAAGATAAGGTGGGGGATTTCATCACCCTTTCCTTAGCCAAAAAACACCATCCCAGCACTCACTAACCCAAGCCTAATTTAATAAAAAAAGTAGACGTTGGCCCTAGGGACATCTCGGACTCACTTAGGAGATTATCCTAAGGGGAAAAGTGTTGGAAAGTGACTTTTGTAAAATCAGTGTCTAGGAAAGGGATTGAGGGCCGAAAGCCGAAGGTTGCTGGTTACTTAATTAAGGAACGTCTCTGACGGAAAACCTCCCACCAACCTTGCCCTTTCCTGACTGATTCGCTTATAGTCAAAGTCTACACTAAACCTCCCGTGGACGGTCTAATCAGTTAGGAGTCATCTAGGTCATAGGTCTAGCCTAACTTAGATTAGAATTTTTTCTTTCTTGATTGTTTATTTGTTTGTTTCTTTTTGTTTGTATTTCATTGTGTGATATGGCATTCAACAATCACAATTCTTTCCATCCTAATAATAATCCATATTTCACACAGACTCCATTCTATTCGGATAATTCCAACCCAGCGTTTTACAATATGCACCAACCACATACGCCGGGTTGGCCTTATCCGAATCAATATGACCCATACCCCCCATCTAATAACTATAATTTCCATAATGATTTCAACTCTTCACCGAGTCAGTGGGGATTCACTTACCCCGAGCATAATTTCCAACCACCTTGTCCTCCTTCTCCACCCAGTCCACAATATTTTCAAGACGGACTCATTTTCACCAGTCCAAAATAGAATACCATCAATTTGGAAATGAGTATGCGTGAGTCCAAACACAAATCACAAAATCTGATGGACTCACAATTTCACTATCACTTCCAAGACAACACTTCATCTTTTCATCCAGACAATGAATTCCTCAATTATAGAAAGATGCTTGAAGCCATGACTCATGCTCAAAATGCTAGAAATCCTGACATAGATATGATGGTTGAATCTTTACGTTCTCACCGTGTGACCAGATCTGGTGTCGCTAGCCATTCTGTTAGAGCCGATGAGTCATGTAGTTTTGAAAATCATAATTCAATTTCAGCACAACTACCTAAACTTGTCCAAACCTCAAAACCATTGACATTTTGGCAAGTTTTCCTTTTCCTGAAATTGAACTTGAACATGAATATGATCCTGAACTTTCACTTGATGATTCGATTCTACTTCCTGATCCAATAATGACTCCCGTATCTTTATATGATTTCACTCCATTTCCAAAGTCAGTATTGGATCCAGTGCCTATCCATTGTGAAATTGAATCACCAAAATTTTATGATGATCATATTGAACTTGACCTATTTCATACTTTTGAAAGTCCCATTGATAAATTGGCAAGTTCACATTTTTGTGGAATTGAACTATATGAGGAATGTGATCTTGAACCCCAACTTAGTGATTCAATTCTCTTTCCTGATTCAATAATGACTCCGGTAACTTTACCTGACTTCAATCTTTTCCCGAGTCGACATTGGATCCTGCACAAATTCATAATGAAGTTGAATCACCCATCTTTGAGGATCATATTGAACTTGACCAATTATACACTTCTGAAGATACTATTGACAAATTGGCAAGTTTTCCATTTTTTTTATATTGAACTCAATGAGATATGTGACCTAGATTCTCACAATCTCTTTACTTCTGAAGACCTATTCGCTGACAAGATCATGTCAACTCGGGGTCAGTTAACTGATTTTACACTTCCGGATGTTGACCTTAGTTTTGAAGAATTGTATGGCGATGAGCTAGAATTCCTTAATATTTGAAGTAAAGAGATATCACCCATATTAGGTCACATTCCATTGTTGGACAATACATGTGGACTGGAGTTTCAACTTCTTGACTTGGACCAAATTCCTGAACTCATTTCGACTCCTGAGCCTTTACTTGACTTAAGTTACCTTCCTGAGTCGGTATTAGTTCCTGTCCTTCCTGAGTCCAAGTCAACCGTTCTATCATTTCATACACCATTCTGGAACGAGGTGGTTGACAAATTTGACTCCGAAATAAGTTATGGAAAATGGAAATTAGATGGGATCAAATACTTAATAAAGATCCTTCATGGATTTATCTTTTTAGTGGGTTGTATTCATGATATTTCTGGTAGGTTTCTCCAAACCCAAAGTAAAGTTGATTGGGCCGCCTTTCGTGGACCAATCAGACCACCACCGGAACCACCACCTTAAGGTAATTTTTTTCCCTCTCTAATTGTTTCATGCATAAATATATCACGATGCATTGAGGACAATGCATGAAATAAGTGTGGGGGAGGGTTTACTAACATAGAGTTTTTAGATTTCCTTTTTTTACACTTCTTTTAGAAAAATAATAAAAAAATATAAAAAAAAACTTTTGAAATAAGAGACAAAGTTTGATCTATTTTTAAGAAAATTAAGATGTATCTTAGAAATTAAGAAAGCCTTAATTATGACATCTTAAACCTAGTTGAAATAATAGATCTTGTTTAAAATTATAAGCTAAGTAAGAAAATTGGGGAGATATTCTTATCTTGAATTTTTTGCCTTAGATAGTATGCACTTCACACTTACACATTTCTGGGATGGAAACAAAGACCAAAATGCCATAAAAATAATAAAAAAAAAAGAAAAAGAAAAAAATATATATATAATAAAACATCACTTATTAAGCTGGATAATTGTGCCTCAAGAAGCATTATTATTCACGCCTAACGTTGGTAAAGGAAATAAATAATTCCCTTTAGTTTTGTGGCCTTTTTCACTCGAGTCCTTAAACCCGAGGGATGTTTTCTCATCTGGTGCCCTAAGACCGACTGGTTTGGGAGTCATCGGTTATAGGCTCGTTACATGGGTGAACTAGAAAGCCTAAACTAAGGGAAAGAAAAAAAGAGAAAAAGAAAATAAAATATATAAATAAATGGCTTGATGGTTAGAGTTGAAATCCCAGAAATCTTCACTGTCACGGTGTGCATACTATCTAGGTTTTAATGAAGGATAAAATATTCAATCCAATTTTGAATTCTTACCTTAATTGAAGACAAGATCTTGCATAGAGACTAAGTTTAAGAAAGAATGATTATAGGTGGACTTATGACCTTAGATCACTTATATTTTTTGCAAAAATAGTTCGAAAACATGTCTCTCTTTCAAAATGCGTTTTCAAAACACTAACATTTGTCTTCTTTCTTTATGGATTTTGTGGGTGTAATCCGCTGAAAACCCTCAGGAGACAACACTCCTCCTCTAGGGTAACCTAGAGGTTTAACGGCTTGTTGCACGTGCTCAGTGCAATCGTGTCACCTACGAAAGTGGTGTAATAAAATTGGTAGTATAGTTTTTCTTTTCTTTGTTTTGCTCGGGACGAGCAAAAGAATAAGTGAGGGGGTGTGATTGTTATCCAATTTTGCATATTTTACCACATCCTTCCCATGCATATTGCAAATAAAAATATGATTTTTAATGTTCTTCTCTCTATTTTTGCAGGTCCACATCTTAAAAGAGAAAGGCCCAAAATCTCTTTAATTAGCAATAATTAAAGAGATTAATTCAAAGCCCAAAAGAGCCCAAGTTTGAATCCAGAATCAGGAGAGATCCTCGCGCCAACTCAATCTTCCAGAAGGCCACGTGGATAACAAACTCATAACAAACCTGTACCAGAAAATCTGGCCTGAACGGCCAAGATTGCGCCGGGTATCTCTAGGATTTGCCGCCAACTTGCGGCAGTTACAATTCTGTTGGAGCCCGGATTTTTCTCCAACGACCAGGGCTCTAGATCCTTCTCTCTGAGGCTATAAATACAGGACCAGGGCTTGCGCAACAACAAAAAAAACAGAGAGAGAAAAGAGTAGTGTGGAAGAAGAGAGGAGAGATTAGAGATTAGATGCTTGTATTTTTGTAGGATTTTCTCTAGGATTTTTGTAGTGCTCTAGATCTTCTTCCTCCCTAGAAATTCTGCAAAAGAGAGTTGTAAGAGAGAGAAAGCTTGTGTACACCAAGGAGTGACAACTTGTGAAGCAAGGATTCATCCATTCTCTTCTCTTTACTTGAGCATTTTCTAGTATTACTTGCTTTCTTTAATTCTAGCTTTACTTTACTTGCAATTTTATTCACGCTTTGCTTTTATTTTCTTGTAATGGCTAGTAGCTAATTCTTTCTTACATGACTAGCTAAACCACTAACCTTGCTAACTACTAACTCATGGGTGATTGCTATCTTTAATCTTGCAAGTTGTATGGTCTTCTCTTCTCCGATGGGTTGCTTTCATTGCTTGGCAAGTTCTTGTTGTAATTCTCCATATGATTCATGTGTGCCTCATTTAGAGCCTTGTCTTTAGAACAAGTGCCTTGATGGAACATGGAGATGGATCACCAAACATATGCTATTTGTTGTACAACTTCTTTACTTCAATTAATGAATATTGTATCTTCTTCCTTAGCATCCCTTGTGTGTCGCTCTTTTGATTCCATTATTGAAAGTCTATCTTGTAGGCCAATGACATCTATGAGGCTACAAGACAAGTCCAAGAGTGATCACCCGTCATTCAAGTGGGAAAGTAATTAGACCAACACGCAAGACAAATCTATGCCGATGAATCAACATGAGGCACGCATTCACCATCACGGAGTTTAGTAAGTTTTGGCAAGGTAGTAAGATTAGCTAGTCATGATTTTTTCCATCTTCAAATCTTCTACAAAGTTTTCATTCTTTTAGTTTTATTTCCAAGCAAATCTCCTTTTGATTTCTTTTGATTTTCCATCATGAACATATCACCGATTCTTTTACTTCTTTTTCCAATTCGTTTTTACTCTTTTAAGACAAAGAAGAATCTTCGTTTGCTTCTTCACTACAAACCGTAACGCTTCCATCGCAAGCTCTCCCTGAGAATCGACTCGGTATAGCCCATGCTATAACGGAGATAGGAAATGGTATATTAATCATTTTGAATACATTTGTGGAGTGATCAAAGCACTTAAGGTTGAATCTAAACCTTATCTCTTTTTATTGAATATATTTTGTGTGCAAATTATACTCCACAATACAACACCTCTCCTGTCTTAAACATTCACCAATAGTCAACAAGAATAACAAACCAGGCCTAGTCTACGGTAACCTTGACCCAGCAACTCCTAACTGGTTGATTGTCCATAGGAGGTATAATGCAGACTTCGATCATAAGCTAATCAGCTAGGTCAGGGAAAGATTGGTGGGAGGTATCTGTGCAAAAGCGACGGGCCTAATTAAGCCAAACACTAGCCTAAGAGTTTTGCCCCTCAATCCCGTCCTTAGACACTGATTTGCAGGAGTCAAATTCTAATACCTTCCTCTTAGGATAATCTCCTAATGAGTTTGAGATGTCCCTAAGGCCAGTGTCTATTAGATTTTAAATTAGGCTTAGGTTGTGCGTGCTTGGAAATGATTTGTGGGATAAGGAAGGGTAATGACTTCCCCACTTTATCTTGATTTGGGTTTTGACCTTAAAGTTGATTGTGCAAAGTGTAAACGTACCTTTTCTACATTCACAAGCAAATATCACCCAAGAATGCTTCCTAACTATATGCTATGCATATGTACCTTGTCTCCAGCTATCTTCAACAGTAATTGTAAAAGAAACGTAATTAGATAAATACCTAGAATGCAAGTCTAAACATTTTTTAAACAATGGCAATCAATCAGATTACTGTTGGATTAAGAAAAAGAGAGTGTGAATATCAGATATAGTACAAATAACACACAAAAATTGTATTTTTGCAAAGCAATATGTCCTGCAAAAAAGAGTTTTTAGTAGTCCAAAAATTTCATGTTTTTGCGCTGCATTTTCTTGGAATTCTGTTTTTACTTTTGAGAGTAGGAACACAGAATAGCTAGTCTTCTTCTGTAAAGTTTGAGTGCTAAATCTGATTCCTTAATGTTTCTGAAACAAGACACCAAACTTGTTAGAAAACAATTACATCGTTCCTTCCTCAACAACAGCGCCAAAAATTGATTACAAATGAAAGCGAGTGAGAGTTACCATCTAGCTTTAGGCTAACAGGTCGTATCCATGAGGAGGAATGCGATGGAAGCTTTTGATAAATTGTTAAATAATAAAGCATTGTATTGGTGTTTTCTTTTTTTATATTGAACAAGAGAATGGAGAGTAAGGAAGTGATTAAAAGAAAAATTAAAAACTTAGAGAAGGCTTTGGAAAAGGTGATCTTTAAAAAAGGTTGAAGATTGTTTGTTGTTTGTTTTAATATAGAAAAAAGATCTGGGCTCATTATCTTACTACTCAACGATATGTTTTTCTTGAAATTTTTAGTGCCTCAACTTGATGATAGGCAAAAACTTAAGTTTGATTTTCGAAAGTCAAGCAAAGCAAATAAGATTGTTTGGAAAAATTTAACTCTTTTTCTTAAAATTCTTCTTGAACTGAATGTTAGATCATCAAGTTGTCTTTCAAGTATGAAATAAAAACAAGTTCAAGTGATATTTTAAGAAATAGAAGTTTTAGAAATCTAAACCCATCCTCATGTGCCTTCAAGAACACTTTTAAAGAAGAAAGGCTTAATTTAAGGCATACCTATGATTCCGTTGGGTTCTTACATCAAAATCATTAAAAACAAGTGAGGGATCGAAATAAATGATAGTGAGCCTAGAAAAATAAGTTTACCTACTCATGAATAATGTAAAACAAGATATGTAAATTAAATAAGACATACCCGTGAATTTAAAGAAGAGAGAAGCTTTGACCTTTATTAATGTCACTTCAACTTCAGATTACAATCACTCTTTTCCTCTCCCTCACTTGTATCTGGACTGAACTACAAATAAAGAAATAGAGATACAGCTTCTTAATCTTTCTAACAGAGAGTCTAAACCCTAAAAAACAAAGAGATAAACTTAAACTAATTTTCGGTCCTTTTTCTCTAAAAAATGTAGTATTTATAGGGAAAAACCAAACAGGGGAGGGCGTACGAAGATAGGGGGAGCAAATGCTCCCCTAACCGACTCAACCAACCCGCGAAAACGCGGCTTTAGCCGCGTTTCCATGGCCATGGTTTGGCCAGGTGCCACACCTGGTGGTGGTATTCCCTAGTTTACTGATATGCCTTTATTCCTGCTGGTTTTCCTATTTCAACTCCTGAATTTGACGAAAATGCCTTTGATCTTTGGCTTTAACCAATTGATTGGGAAGATTTATTTTAAACGGTTTTCAACTTCTCTTATTTGCCAAGATTTGCCCTGATTTTCTGATTTTGAATTAATTCTGAATTAAATCAAAATTTGATAGGCTTTGGGCTCATTTCTATTCCCTTCCTTAAGCAATGGGCCTGCATTTTATAAAGAAAAATAGGACTTATTAATAGGATTTATTAGATAATAAACATGATAATGTGATAATATATATATAATATATGTGACCGATCAAGAGCCCACACTGGAGCAGTGGTTTCTCTAATTCTCTAAGGACAAAAGAAATCATTTTCGCCCACAGGGTGGTCATCGTCGAGTACACCCACCCGGGCGTTCCAAAGTCAGACTGAAGGAATTCACCCTTCACTTTTATAAATTGACTAATGAAAGTTGTTACTTGCTTAGGAGTCTCGCCCGTCGGAAACTCTTGTTTCATCCAGCTGGGAAATAGTGCAAGAACCTCTCTACTATGACTGGCGGAAAAGCAACACGGTTAGAGATCCTCCCGATTGCGACGCCTGACTGTGCCCTGACCAAATCCCAGTCCATGTACCGAGAAAGAGACAT
The DNA here is from genome assembly GCA_038442645.1 of Agave tequilana. Lineage (NCBI taxonomy): Eukaryota > Viridiplantae > Streptophyta > Magnoliopsida > Asparagales > Asparagaceae > Agave > Agave tequilana. The sequence goes on from JAVJIF010008059.1 coordinate 25,258, forward strand.
GGACTGTAAGTATGACAATGGAAACATCTGTTCCATGTTAGGGAGGAAGAAGCGGAGTTTTCCAATTTGACGAAGCCACTTATAATTCCCGTCAAACAGAATCTCTTTATTCTCTTCAATGGCATCTCCAAAAAGGAACACTGGTTTCCTTAACAGTGACGGTTGTTGGACTCAAATCTCTCATCTGAGATGAGTTCTCACAAAGTAGAGGTAGCACCCTTGGTTAAATGGGCTTGGCGTTCCTCGTTTGTACCGATAAAAGCAGGGACGGTCTTCCGCAGACTAAAGAGAAGGTTGAGGTCAATGCCACTAACATGTCGAAATGATTCCTCTTGGTCAGAGAATTTGAGGCATACCTCACCGCAAATAGAAGAACACAAAATTAGTGCTCGAAAATAGTGAAATTACACCAAGTGTTGGAGTTCAAACGCGGGGCTCAACACATGAGATTCGCATTTTATGACAAAACCTGAGGCTTACATGAAGCTTGCGTCTAAACTCCTTGCTTAGAAATATCTCAAAGTCTAGAGACTCAACGCGAGTCTCATAAATGAGACCCGCGTTCAGTAGTCTTAAGACGCGGAGTCCCCTAGATTTACATTTAATTCACAGACGCAAGGGTTGCGTTGACAAAGCAAAAAAAATACCAAGATCACCAAATCCGCATTTTGTTCATCAACTCGAGGACCATGTTTGCAAATAAAATGCGAACCAGTAAGATCCACATCGACTGATCAACTTCACCAGATGTGTTTGAATCTTCAAAAAGAAGTTAAGAGGATAGAGCCTCTTCGTATTCTCAATGGCGAAAGCCATTCCACTTATTAGAAATGGGGGCTTCTTGAGAGGAAAAATCACCCACGATGATCAGCGTCGCGGTGACACTCGAAGAAGCAGCTGTTTGCTTTGGTTTTGGAGCCATCACAATGGTGAAATCTTCAAAAAAATCAAAAAAAAAGCTCAGAGCTTTATGGGTTTTGAGAAAGCTTGAGAGCTTCAGATGCGCGTCTGGTCGAAGATGATGAACATTCAAATTGAATTCACTATCAAAAGACCCAAATCTTTTATAGGCCTTTCAGTGGCTGAGATAAATTGAATTGACTATTGAAAGACCTGGATCTTTTATAGGCCTTTCAATGGCCGAGATACATGGCGCATATCTCGAGCTCAATCTGAGGCAGACATGCATCCAGCGCGGTGCTGGCATGGGCATCTGGAAGCGCCTAACGCGATCTTCGCGTTTTAAGAGTCGCGTCTCTACAACAATTGAGGGTCGTGTCCCTACAGCAATTGAGGGCTGCGTTTCTAAACTAATTGAGAGTCACATCGCTTCTTTGTTGAGATTCGCGTCTCCACTTGATCAGCATGACAACAGCGTCTATGAGGGCCGCGTTCTCTCACATACCTGCTTCTGCAATCAGTTTAATAGTACACTAGTAAAAGTAATCAACAACTCTACTGGTTTAATAGTACACCAACAAACAAACTAGACCTCATAAAAAGTGCTAAACTAAGTTTTTAAGACACTTGTGATGATCGTTCCTGGAGACTTCAAGCAGTTCAACAGTACACTCATGAAGACCATAATCCAGACAAGATCAAGCTCAAAGTATCTCAAAAGGTTGTCAGTCCGATCATGAGAAGCCTGAATTAAACTAAAGACCAAAGTCTTTTAAAATCCGTCCTAGTCAATTGCGGAGTTTTGAAAACTTTGGAGGGGGTTCTGTAGGCTGTCCAAAAATCACTGAGGACAAGTCATCAAATACGAATCTCACTTCAACGCAAAGTTCGTGTTTCAACTAAAATGTTGACCTCGCGTCTACAAAAGCATGGAGACTTCAGACATAGGTCTGAGTAAACCCGCATTCAATGTGAGTCTGAGTAACTCTGTGTCTTGTCCAATGCGAGTCTGAGGAACACCGTGTCTCACGCAAGATCTGAGCAACCCCGCATCCCATTTCAAGCAAAGGTTTGAGCTACTCAGCGCTGCACTTTAGACGCGGGTTTGAGAAACCCTGCGTCTTACTTTAATTACGGGTCCAAGAAACCCTGTCTCACTTCTCACACAGGGTCTGAACAACCCCCGCGTCCAATTTCAAACACAGGTCTGAGTAACTCGACGCTCTACTTCAGACACGGGTCTGAGAAACCCTGCGTCTGACTTCAGGTGGGTCTGAAAAACCCCTTGTCTCACTTCAAACGCGGGTCTGAGCAACTCCGCGTTCTAACTGAGAGGCCCGCGTCTACAACAAGCAACGTGAGGTCGTGCCTAGCGCGAGTTCCGTATTTCTATTGTAACTGACCCCATTACTGGGTCAATTAACTTCCCACGTAATGTGGGAGTTAATCCCCACTATAGAGGGATTTATGGGACAATAATACCCTTATGACTCCCTATAAATATCCTGAGGAGCTATGAACGAGGAGGGTTTTTCAGAGAGGAGAATCTTAAGCTAAAAGCTTCTTGATTTTTGGAGAGAGGAAGAAAAAGAGTAATCAATGGACTCTATACACTTAGTATGTTAAAAACAGAGCTCCCTTTTGATTGATCTTTGAGAGCATCCTGAAGAGAAGATTGACAATCGGCCTGTCAATGAAGAACAAGAATCACTTTCCACTGCTACACGAAAAACCCAACCTTAAATAAAGGGGAGAACCAGTTCTTCTCCCCTCTTTTGTAATTGGGATCGTTTCGTTGTAACTTTTCAGCCACTCAAAGAAACTTTACAATGACCCGCTTTTCTGACCAAACATCCACTAGCTAATCGCTTATTTGCTTGTTTGCTACACTAGTTTACATGGTCAAAGGAATCAACACTCTACCCGATTTTGATGGCCTTAACTTTCTCATATGAAAAGTTAAGATGATCATTTTCTTGCAATCTTTAGAAAGTCGAGTTGTAGAGGCTGTGACTAAATCATTTAGTATACCCGATGGTGATAAGAACACGTGGTCCGAAATTGCCACCAAGAAATTTGATGCTAATGCAAAAGCTCACTATGGATTGCTTCAAGCCTTGAATGATGATGATATTGCTAGGGTAATTCATTGTAATCTACCCATAAGATTTGGTCACACTTGGTTGTCACACACGAGGGGATATCATAAGTCAAGAGAGATAAGATTGATCTCTTGCACTCCCATTATGAAAATTTTGCTATGAATGAAGATGAGTCAATTGATGACATGATCATCAAGTATACTAAAATCACCAATGGTCTTGCTTCTTTAGGTGATGGAATTGATAATGATCAAATGGTGAGGAAAGTCATCCGAGTTCTTCCACCATCATGGAAAGTGAAAGCCACAACTTTAAAAGAGCTCAATGACAAAGAAAAGATGAAGCTCATTGGTCTTATTGGCAATCTCAAGACCCATGAGATGGAGAGAAAAAGCAAGCAAAGAGAAGGCACCATAAAAGAAGAAGATGCTAGCCTTCAAGTCCACTCCTGCCATTTCTGACAAAAATGAAGAAGAAGAATATGATGAAGTTCTTTCCCTCCTAATTAAGAATGTAAGGAGGATGTACAACAAAGCCAAAGTCAACAACCGGAGAAGATGGTAAGACAAAGAGGATAAGAAGATTATTTGCTATAATTGTCAGAATCTGGACATGTCATTGCCGATCGCCCGGAGAACAAAGCAAAGCCCACAACCTTTAAGAAGCCATATAAGAAGAAAGCTTAAAAGGAAACATGGGATTCGGAGAACGAATCTAAAGATGAGGTTGACATGACCCACGTGTGTTTCAGGGCAAATGAGAACATACCCAAGGTAACATCCGAATCTTATCTCGATGAATGTGAATTTTCTATGGATAAATTGGGTGAAACTTTTGAAGAGTTATCTAACAACTATGATTTTCTCAGAAAGAAAATTTTGAAAATGAAAAAAAAATGAACTTCTCCAAAATCAAATAGTTGTACTTTTCAAAGAAAAAGAATTTTATCTTCCACACTTCAAAACATACAAAAGAATTTTGATGCAAATAAAGTTTCTTGTAAGGCTAATTTTCAATTATTGATGAAAATTAGATTTTCAATTTAAAAATAAAATTGATACTTTAAGCAATGTTTTGAAAAAGTGCTAATTTGATAAGGTTAAATTAGAGGCTATGTTTTCAAAGAGGCAAGCTCAAAGAAAACATCATGTTTCATACACACACCATCATGATCTCATTACACCACAATCACAATCTCATCATGCACACACAAATGCGCATGCTTATCATGCATACACAAATGCACATGCTCATCATACTCATACACATTATGCATTTATATGCTAAGGTGTATACATGCACCTATTTTGGCCGAAAAGGTCACTTGATCAAGTCTTGCTATGATCGCATAAATGCTTCAAATGATCATGTTTGGGTTCAAAAAACTAACAATTTAAAATCTAAGAAAGTTTGGATACTAAAATCAACAAGCTTATTGCTTAATGTAGGTACGCACCAAGACTCCAAGACGTAGGGAGAGATGGTATATTGATAATGGTTGCTCAAGGAACATGACTTGGGATATGACAACTTTGCAACGTTATCAACGTATAATGAAGGTGGCACCATCACCTTTAGAGATGATTCAAAGGGCAAAATCGTTGGTATAGGTAATATCAAGATTGACTCATCTCTTTTAATTAAGAATGTTATTTTGGTTGAAGGTCTTAAGCATAATCTTTTAAGCATTAGCCAACTTTGTGATAAAGATTTTAAAATTGTTTTTGATGATTTCTCTTGCGATATTTTAGATAGGAAAACAAATAGTTGTGTTCTTTCCAATTTTTGTAAAGATAATGTTTATATGATTGACATGCTTAATTTAGATTACAATGTCAATTGTTTGAATGCTATTAATAAAGATTTTTGGTTATGACATAAGAGACTAGGCTACGTTTCATTCGACCACTTATCCCAAATTATGCTATAAATTTTGTGAAATGTATTCCTTACTTGAAGTTTGAAAAGAACAACATTTGTGATGTGTTCCAACTTGAAAAACAAACCAAGTCCTCTTTCAAAACAATCAAGGATATCATGACAATTAGACCTTCAGAGTTAATCCACATAGATTTATTTGGCCCAACTAAAATCAAAAGTCTTAGTGGTAATCGTTTTATTTTTATTTTATTTGATGATTACTCTACATTTACATGGGTTTCTTTTTAGAACATAAAGATGAAGCTTTTTCGCTTTTCCATGTTTTTAGAAAAAGATTTGTAAAAGAAAATAATTTTCTGATTTTATTCATAAGGAGTGATAGAGGTGGTGATTCCCCTACCATCTATTATCACCTATTGTGAAGAAAATGGAGTTAAATCATGAATTATCGTATCCTGGAACTCCACAATCAAATGGAGTCATTGAAAGGAAGAATCATACTCTTCAAGAAATAGCTAGAACAATAATTAGTGAATTCAAACTCTCTCAATATTTATAAGTCGAGGGCGTAAACACTTCATGTTACATTGAAAATCAATTTTTTTGTAAAAATTCAAATAAAACTCCCTTTGAGATTTACTATTTGAGAAAACCAAATGTTTCCTATTTTAAAGTCTTTGGTTACAAATGTTTTTTTTGAATACTGAAAGTAATTTAGGCAAGTTTGATCCAAAATCTTTTGAGAATATTTTTGTTGGGTACTCAAATACTAGTAAAACTTATAGAGTTTCAGTAGGTCAACCTTGACTATTGAAGAGTTTATGCATATTAAGTCTAAGGAAGCTAACTCTCTTGTAAAATATGTTGTGGAGATTGATTCTTTAGGTGAAGACTTTGAAAAGGCTTCTATGAAAGATTCACCAGCACAAGACGAAGAAGAAAAGCCTAAGATTATACAAATAGAGAAGTCCAAGATGTTGAAGTGGAGCCAACACAACCACTTCCAAAGGATTGAAGATATGCAACAAGCCATCCCAAGGATTTGATTATTGGTGATGTAACGAAAGGGGGAACTACCCGCTCCAAACATCATGAGATTTATGGTCATTTGGCATTCATTTCTCATATTGAGCCCAAAACATCTTTGAAGCCGAGGGCAACTCATATTGGTTACTTGCTATGCAAGAAGAACTTAATCAACTTGAGCAGCTAATAGTATTCATTACCTAGACCCCATGATAGGCCGCTAAATGGAGCTTTAGGAACAAATTAGATGAGTCAGGAAACGTTATAAGAATAAAGCTAGGTTAGTGGCCCAAAATTACACCCAAATTGAAGGAATCAATTTTGAGGAATCTTTTACACCCGTAGCACGGCTTGAGGCCATATAGATGATCTTGCTTTTGCTTATTTTAAAGAATTAAAATTTTTTAAATGGATGTTAAAAGTGCATTTCTGAATGGTTTTATTAAAGAGGAAGTGTATATTGAAAAACCCTGGGGTTTGTTGATCCTACATATCCGGATTTTGTTTTTAACTTGAAAAGATTTTATATCGTTTGAAACAAGCTCCAAGAGTTTGGTATGAAAGATTGAGTACTTTTCTTGTTTTAAATAATTTTGTTAAAGGCAAATTTGATACTACCTTGTTTACAAAGTATGTAGATAAGGATTTCTTAATAGTGCAAATATATGCTGATGATATCATCTTTGGATCTACTAATGAAAAGCTTTGTAAGGATTTTGAATCATGCATGAATAAAGAGTTTGAAATGACTACGATGGGGGAGCTCAACGATTTCCTTGGACTCCAAATCAAGCAAAAAGATGATGAGATCTTCTTCAATCAAGCCAAAATATAAGAGAACTCATCAAGAAATTTAGGCTTTAAGATGCAAAGATATGCAAGGCTCCCATGGCTACCACAATGAAGCTTGACAAAAATGAACAAGATAAAAATGTATTGAACTCTATCAGAGCATGATTAGTAATTTGCTCTACTTGACGGCTAGTAGCCGGATATTATGTTTAGTGTATGTCTATGTGCTAGATTTTAATCTTGTCCTAAAGAGTCTCACTTAATTGCGGTAAACGCTTTATTAGATATCTTAAGGGTACAATTGAAATGGGCTTGTGGTATCCGAAAATCAGACAATTCTCAATGACGAGTTTTTCGGCTGCCGACTATGCCGGTTATAGAGCGGATAAGAAGAGCACTTGTGAAACTTGTCATTTTCTAGGAAATTGACTTGTTTCATGATCTTTCAAGAAACAAAATTCTGTAGACCTCTCAGCCGCCAAGGCGGACTATATTGTGAACGGGGCTTGTTGTGCACAAATTCTTTAGATGAAACATAGTCTCCTTAATTATGATTTACATTATGACTATGTTAAAATATTTTGTAATAATACTAGTACCATTCATATGACCAAGAATGTAAATCAACATAGCAAGACCAAACATATAGAGATTAGATATCACTTTTTAAGAGATCATTATGAGAAAGGAGATATTGAGATTGACTATGTTTCCACCGATTTTCAATTAGCAGATATTTTTACTAAACCATTTTATTTTAATAGATTTCTTTTATTTGTGGTGAATTGAATGTTTGCATTGTGAAACCATAAATTTTTAATTGAATGTGGTGAATTCAGTTATTTTTTTTGGTATTTATGTTTGATTTGTTGATTACTTTAAATTCGTATATATTTAGCTCATTTTCAAATAAAATTGATATCAACAATGGTAGATTTTCATCGCTCACTTTATTGGTATCTATTAGCTTATGAGTCCCTTTTTCATTTTTGACAAAAAGTGGGAGAACTTTTATGAGTTTTTTCATTTGGTATTTTTATTATTTTGTAAATTGGTATCTATGCTATTGCTTTTAATTGGTATTCCTAGTTTTCCAATTGGTATTTAGGATTTATTGATTAATTGGTAATTGAAGAGATTTATGAGTTAAAGATTTATGACTTAGCTACTATTTGCTATTACCTCTATTTCATGTTTGTATGCTTTGTTGCATACCTATTTGGTAGTTGGAGGCATGGACAGAGGCCGGTATGTTTATGGATGGTTTTTCATATTTCATATTTATACCTATATGCATATAATGACTTATTTTGAAATTATCACATTCTTTAGTCATAAATGATTGAACTTAATAGATAAGCATAACTTTAGGGGGAGTTCTACTAAGCTCTTCATATTATTCTTTTAATAACTCATATGTTTTTTCATCATCAAAAAGGGACAGATTATTGGCCCAAGGGTACAATCACCGGCTTCTTATTTTGATGATAATAAAACTTACATAGTTATTTAGTACTACTCAAGTTCAATTATTTAAGTATTTTTCAGGATTCAAAATGTTTCTTCCTCAAAAAGAAAATATTGAAGTCTCACGCTCACTCAAGGATGTGATTCAAGTTAGGATAATCAAGATTGACTCTTTGGAGAAGCCTACTAGAAGATTGCTTTTTCTCTTTCTCTCACTCTATTTCAATTGCTTGCACTTGTGTTTTTTACTCTTATTTCACTTGCTATTCATACCTAAAATCATTAATTTCACTTTCTAAATCAAGAATGTAATTGAGCACCTCAACTCATTGTTTAGAGGAATATAGAGGAGAAGTTCTTGAGCCCTTCATTAGGAATCCAACCTCACTTCTTAATTTGATTGTCCGTTTGCATTATTCATTTTATTAATTTTTCATTTCCGCATTTTTGACCATTAGATTAGCATTACGTCTATTCACCCCCTCTAGGTGTACTTTCAATATTTTCAAAAACTTTGTGTGTATATGATATTTTGGGCACCAATTCACTATACTAAACTTAAACAAACTAAAGTAAGAAATCTTACATAAAAAAAATACAAGAGTAGACTCAATCTTCAAAACCTTCAAGTGGATGTTTTCAAATATATTATCTTTAAGATAAAGTCCAATCACTTGAATCTCTTTTTGAAGCTGAAACTTCCACTCTTGAAACATGTGTACTAAAAACACTTTTAAGATAATGAGTACCACAAACTAGATAATCTTTAGAATCATCAAAATAAAGAGCGATTATATCCTTGGACCAACAATATCTCCCTTTTGATGATGACAAAACTCATGAGTTATATAAGAAAAAAAATGAATAAAATAGCTTCAAGAGAAGATCCCTCTTGAATTTTGCATCAAAAAAATCGTGAAGCATACTTATTATAAAACAAGCATACTCATTATAAAGCTCTACTCTTATAATACTCTTTAAAAAAAACTTAAAACATTCTTCTCCCCTTTTTGTCATGCATAGAGAAGAAAAAAATATTAAGTGAAAATTTTGAACACTCTTACAAAAAAATTATTTGTGTAGAAAATATAGAAAATCTATCATACAAACATTTAATACCCCACAAATAAAAATAAAACGATGATAGTCAAGATGTTTTGTAAAAATATTGGCTAATTAAAAATCAGTTGAAACATAACCAATTTCAATATCACCTTTCTCATAATGATCTCTAAGAAAGTGATATCGAATTTCTATATGTTTGGTCTTATCATGCTGATTTGCATTCTTTGTCATATAAATAGTACTAGTATTATCATAAAATATCTTGATTTGATCATAATGCAAATCATAATCAAGAAGAGTATATTTCATCTAAAGAACTTGTGCAAAATAAGTCCCTGTAGCAATATACTCTGCATTGACAGTTAAGAGGGTAATAGAATTTTGCTTCTTGGAAGACCGCGAAACAAAATAATTTTCTAGAAATTGACAAGTTTAATTAGTGTTTTCAATCCATTCTACAATCGGTATAGTCAGCATCCGAATAACTTATTATATTAAATGTCCAGTCTTCAAATACCACAAGCTCATATTAATAGTGCCCTTAAGATATTTCATAATTCTTTTTACCACACTTAGATGTGACTCTTTAGGACATGATTGAAATCTTGAACAAACACCTACAATAAACATGATATATAGCCTACTTGCCGTTAAATATAACAAGCTATCTATCATGTCTCTATAAATTTTAATGTCAACGAATTTACCTTCATCCTTATCAAGTTTAATCGTAGTGGCCATTGGAGTCTTGCTAACCTTCGTGTTCTCTATCCCAAATTTCTTGATAAGTTCTTTGGAATACTTTGCTTGGTTCATGAAGATCCCATCTCTCATTTGCTTGATTTAGAGTCTAAAGAAATAGTTCGACCATCATGCTCATCTCAAGCTCTTCTTTCATGGAACTTTCAAAATCTTTACATAAATCATTGTTTGTTGAGCCAAAAATAATATCATCCACATATATTTGAACAATCAAGATGTCATCATTAACATATTTTGTAAATAATGTGATTTATCATACAGGTGCATTACATGTTTTCATATCATATGTGTCACATTTTTGCATTTATATTTAAATAAAACTTTACTATTAATGTATTTTCATGTCCAGTGGCGTGTAGGGTAATTAATGAAGAAAAAGAGAGATTAACAGATTTATCCAATTTAATCAAAAGTTCAAATCAAAGGGGATCGATTCAAATCCAAAAGTTATAAAAGCTATCTTATCTAAAAACTGAATATATCAGATAAAATAATATCATCTCATTTCAAGGGAAAAATAGATTGTTTGAAGAACCTATATGTTTCGCTGAAAATAAATGAATATCTTATCAATTCTAAAAGACAAATTGAAAATCCAAGAGGATAAATGGATAGAGAGGATCAACGGATGAGATGAAGCAATTTAGATTCGGATTTAGGCTGCATATAGTTTAGCATTTTAATCATAACTTTCGCTACTAAATTTCAAATCTGATGATTCAAGATGCTACAGAAAGAAGACTTAAAGGGCTACAATTCTATTGTTGATTACTCTTTTCAATTCTATCATTTGTTAAGTGATATTCAGCAACCAACACGCCAATTAAGCTGCAGATCAGAATTGAATTTCTTGATAAATCAAATCAAGTTTGGAGATAAGGAGAGAATTTAAATTCAGAAATATCTAGCTCTTCCCATCTTCATACGCTTTCTATCTCTCTGATTTTCTCCTATAAATACCCTCATATCTCAAAGGCAGAAAGGGCACCATCTCGGAGAGAGAGCTTTAGTTTAGGTTTTTCTTTTCTTCTTTAATGTAATTTTTATTTTTCTTTATAGCTTAAATTAAATAGAGTTACATGATTAAAAGAGAGGAAGAGTTATTGTAGAGTGACACTATTATAATCTTTCTCAAGACTGATATTGAAGGTGACAATCAATGGTGGTTTCCTACTTTTTCTTATTGTGCTCGATCTCGCCGAAGTCCTGCTTTCTTTATTCTTCTCTATGGTTTTGCTTTACTTCAAGGTAATTTTCATTATGATTCAAACAGTAAAGGTAAGTGTTCTTTATTATTTCTAATTTTTTCACATATACTTTTATTTATCTGTTTTCTTTTCTTTTGTACTTAAAACAACAACAACACCACCTTCTCTTCTTCTACCATCTCCTTCTTAGGCTAGCTTAACTATTTTTATTTTCTTTTTATAAAATTGAGAAGATAAATATTAACTAGTTTTGGTATATTATAAGAAAGAAACTTACACAACGCTTCCATCGCTGTCACTTCCTGTGGATCACGATCCATTAGCCCTAGGCTACACGGTAGAATTAAGAATCCAGCACTGCTCATAAAATTCTTTATTTTTCTGTGCAGGTTTGGCTCGATCATAATTTTAGCGTCGTTGTCGGGGAGGGACGGTAAGTTTTCTTTCTTTTTAATTTACTTTAATGAATTAATCCCTTTTTTTTTTTGTTTTGGTGTACAGGGGCTAATTACAGAAAACTAGGGGCTGCAGTAGACATATTGCTACTCTGTGCCTCTGTCCAAAAAGGCAGAGCATCACAGCCCACAACTATGGTGAACTACTAATTGTAGCCTCTTGCAGTTTGCTTTTCAAAGATTAGCTCCCTGCAGTTATTAGTTTATCTGTTTAACTTACTATGTACATATTTCTAATCAACAGTAACTTGTTACTCTATAAATGCTAAAAAACCGTTTAGATTATTGCATCTTAGGGCATCTGTCTATTTCATTTCTTTACATTACAGTTGAAGAGTTCTGGAGCAAAGGTATGTGTGCATTGTATATAGTTTAGGAAACATATTTTGAGTAATTTATATTGCTTGAATATTACCTTTTGCTTTATATTTGTACACTGCACTAAAAAGACTAAGGGCAAATCCTTAAACAAGATAAGGTGGGGAAGTCATTATACTTCCTTAGCCCAAAAATTATCTCCTCACTCACTAACCCAGCCTAACATAAAATTGAGTAGACGTTGGCCCTAGGGACATCTCGGGCTCAAATAGGGATTGACCTAAGGGAAAGTTGTTAAAAGTTGAGTCTTGCCAAATCGGTGTCTAAGGTCTGCGATTGAGGGGTGAAACCCCGAAGGCTGGTGGTTTGGCATAATTAGGCCCGTTGCTTAGGCACTGATACCTCCCGTCAATCTTGCCCCTACCTGGCTGATTAATTTGTGGCCAAGTTCTGCAATATACCTCATGTGGATAATCAACAGTCAAGAGTCGTTTAGGTCTAAGCTCTATATAGGCTGGATTTTCTTTATTTTCTTGTTTGTTTATTTGTTTGTTTTTGTTTGTTCTTGCCAAAATGGATTATAATTACAATTATTCCGATTATAACTCAAATCCATATTTCACCCCAACCTCTTTCAATTCGGATATTACCTACTCGACATTACATAACTCTAACTAGTCATGTATGCCATATTAGTCTTATCCAAATAAATATATGCTCCAATCCCAATACTATGAATAAGAATGGGACAATCATCACCACTCTTCACTGAGTCAGTGGGGATACAACTCTCCCGAGTCTAACTATCAACAACAATACCAACAAACAGCTTCATATAATCCATACCAAGACCAACCTATAGAAGAGAAATCTTCTTTAGAAAATACTTTTGAAGACTTTGTTGAGCCACATGACAAGTATAAATCATTGCAGACTCAATCTCCCAAACAATTCCCAAATCCAAGATCCTTACTCTAATTTCCAAGTCCAATCATAACAAGAAGAACCTGTTGACTTAGAAAAAAAATATGAAATTCATGATTCAATCTCAAAATGATTGTATTCAATCCCAAACGGATTGTCTCAAATCTCTTAATAGGCTAGAAGCAAAAGTGAGTTAACCAATCAATCAAACTTCAACCAAAATCCAAACTTTTAGGCATGATTAAGCCTCAAATAGCCTTAACATAGCCTTCTATGTGCCAAAATAGAGTGAGAAGTAGTTTCCTAGAGCTGAAAGTAGCATTGTATAATTTTTCTAGGGGAACCATGCTAATTGATGAGATTAGAACCAATCAATTAGAATTTTGACCAAAAGTCAAAATTTCAGGCCCGAGCAAATAGCATTAGCTTATTCTCCTATGGGCCAAAACAAGGTAAAAAGTGGAATCCTCAAGCTGGAAGTAGCATTACATAGTTTTTCTAGTGGAACAAAGCTAATTAATGAGATTAGAAATAGTCAATTAAAACTTTGATCAAAAGTAAAACTTTCAGGCCCCATTTATGACACAAACTAAGCCTTCTATGGGTAAAAAAATAAAGTGAAAAGATGGTTTTTCTTATGCTGGGAGTAGTATTACATAGTTTTTCAAGTGGAACCATGCTAATTGATGTAATTAGAACTGATCAATTAGAATTTTAACTAAAAGTCAAACTTGCAGGCCCCAATTAAGCTCAAATAGTCTTAAACTAAGCCTTCTATAGGCCAAAATGTAGTATAAAGGTTGTTTCTATGAGCCACAAGTAGGATTTCATTTTTTTCAAGTGAAACCAACCTAATTCATATGATTAAAGCCAATCAATTAGAACTGTAAACAAAAGTCAAACTTTTAGGACCCGATTAAACCTCAAATGGCCTTAACTAAGACTTCTAAGGGTAAAAAAATGAGTAAAAAGATGGTTTCCTTTAGTTAGGAGTAGGATTCCATACAAATTTCTCTAGTGGATTCCATAATAATTTCTCTAGTGGAACTATACAAATTAATTAGTAGTTTGACCAAAAGATAAACTTTCAGGCCCCGATTAACCTCAAATAGTCTTAACTGAGCCGGTTATGATCAAAATGGACTGAAAAGGTGATTTTCCTGAAGCAAGAGAAGTATTACATAATTTATCTTATGGAACCATACTAATTGATGTGATTAGAACCAATCAATTAGAGCTTTAACCAAAAATCTAACTTTATGGCCCTGATTAAGCCTTAAATTGCCTTAACTAGGCCTTTTATGGCCAAAACGAAGTGAAAAGATGGTTTCTTAAGCCAAAAGTCGCCTTACATTTTTTTTTCTAGTGAAACTATGCTTATTGATAAGATTAATCAATTAGAATTTGGACCAAAAGTCAAATTTTTAGGCCCCGAATAAACCTCAAGTAGCCTTAACTTAGCCTTTATTGGCAAAAATGGAGTGAAAAGATGGTTCCGTTTGGCCAAAAGTAGTATTAATTAATTTTCCTAATGGAACCATGATAATGGATGAGATTAGAGCCAATCTATTTGAAATTTGATCAAAACTCAAACTTTCAGGCCCTGATTAAACCTCAAGTAGTCTTAACTTAGCCTTCTATAGGTCAAAATAGAGTGAAAAAGTGGCTTTCTTGTGCCGAGAGATGTCTAACATTATTTTCTAGTGGAACCATGCTAATTGATTTGATTAGAACCAATTAATTAAAACTTTGATCAAAAGTCAAACTTTTAGGCTCCAATTAAGCCTTAAATAGTCTTAACTAAACCTTCTATGGGCCAAAATAGAGTGAAAAGCTTGTTTCCTAAAGCCGCAAGCAGTGTTGCATTAGTTTTCTAGTAGAACTATCCTACTTCATGTTATTAAAACCATTCAATTAGAACTGTGAATAAATGTCAAACTTTCAGACCCCGATTAAGCCGGAAATAGTGTTAACTAAACTCTCTACGGGCCAAAGCGGCGTTTAAAGATGGTTTTCTTGAGCCGGGAGTAGGGTTCCATAATTTCTCTCGTGGAATCACACTAATTTATGTGATTATAACAAAACAGTTAGTACTTTGACCAAAAGGAAAACTTTTTGGTCCTAATTGATTATGCCTTAAATCACCTTAATTAAGCCTTTGATAGGGCAAAACGGATTGAAAAGGTGATTTTCTTGAGCCTGGAGTAGTATTACATAGTTTTTCAAGTGAAACTATGCTAATTGATGTGATTTGAACAAATCAAATAGAACTTTGACCAAAAGACTAACATTCAGGCCCTGATTAAGTCTCAAATAGCCTTACCTAAGTTTTCATGGGACAAAATAGAGTGGAAAGGTTATTTTCTTGTTCGGGAGTAGTATTACATAATTTTTCTAGTGGAACCATATTAATTATTATCATTATAACCAATCAATTAGAACTGCACCATAAGTCAAATTTTGGGCCACGATTAAGCCTTAGACAGCCTTAACATAGCCTTTTATGGGCCAAAACAGAGTGAAAACGTACTTTCCTTGAGCCGATAATAGCATTGCATAATTTTTCTAGTGGAACCACACTGATTAATGTGAATAAAACCAATCAATCAGAACTTTAATCGAAAGTCAAACTTTTGGCCCCGATTAATCCACAAATAGTCTTAACTAAACGTTCTATTGGGCAAAACGCGGTAAAAAGATGGTTTCCTTGAGCTAGAGTAGCATTACATAGTTTTTCTTGTGGAACCATACTTAGTCATGTGGTTAAAACTAATCCAATAGAACTTTGAGCAAAAGTTTAAATTTCAGGCCTTGAAAGCCTTAAATAGCCTTAATTAAGTCTTCTATGGTCCAAAATGGAGTGAAAAGGTAGTTTTTTTGACTGAAGTAGTATTATATTGTTTTCTAGTAGAACCATGCTAATTGATGTGATTATAACTGATCAATTAGAAATTTAACCAAAAGTCAAACTTTCAAGCCCGATTAAGTCTCAAATAGTCTTAACTATGCTTTTTATGGGCCAAAATGGAGTGAAAAGGTTGTTTTCTCGAGCTGCAAGTATTATTAAATTTAACCATCCTATAATTCATGTGATTCGAGCCAATCAACTAGAACTATGAACAAAATTCAAATTTTTAGGCCCCGATTAAGCCTCATATAACCTTAACTAAGGCTTCAATGGGCCAAAACAGAGTGAAAGATGGTTTTTTTGAGTCGGGAGTAGGATTCCATGAACCATACTAATTGATATAATTACAATCAATCAATTAGTACTTTGAAGGTAAACTTTCAGGCCTAAATTAAGCCTCAAATAGCCTTAACTTAGCATTATATGAGCCAAAACAGAGTGAAAAAGTGATTTCCTTTGGTCCGGAGTAGTGTTACATATTTTTCTAGTGGAACTATACTAATTAATGAGATTAGAACCAATCAATTAGAAACTTTGACCAAAAGTCAATTTTTTGACCCGGAGAAGCTTAAATTGCCTTAACTAAGCCTTTTATGGGCAAAATGGAGTGAAAAGATGGTTTCTTGAGCCAAAAGTAGTCTAACTTTATTTTTCTAGTGGAACCATACTAATTGATGTGATTAGAACCAATCAATTAGAATTTGACCAAAGGTCAAATTTTCAGGCTCCGATTAAGCCTCAAATAGCCTTACCTAAGCGCTTTATGGGCCAAAATAGAAAGAAAAAGTAGTAACAACTTGAGCAGAGAGTAGTATTATATAGTTTTTCTAGTGGAACCATACTAATTGATATGACAAGAACTAATCAATCTGAACTTCAACCAAAATCTAAACTTGTAGGCCTGATTAAGCCTCAAATAGCCTAACATAGCCTTTTATATGTCAAAACAGATTGAGATGTGGTTTCCTTGAGCGAGTGTAGTATTGTATAATTTTTCTAGGGGAACCATGCTAATTGATGAGATTAGAACCAATCAATTAAATTTTGACCAAAAGTCAAAATTTTCAGGCCCCGATTGCTTCCTCAAATAGCATTAACTTATTCTCCTATGGGCCAAAACAGGGTTAAAAAGTGGTTTCTTAGAGTAGGGAGCAGTATTACACCGTTTTTCTAGTAGAACAAAGCCAATTAATGAGATTAGAAATAGTCAATTAAAACTTTGATCAAAAGTAAAACTTTCAGGCCCCATTTATGGCACAAATAGCCTTAACTAAGCCTTCTATTGGAAAAAATGGAGTGAAAAGATTATTTTCTTATACCGGGAGTAGTATTCATAGTTTTTCTAGCGGAACCATGCTAACTGACGTGATTAGAACTGTTCAATTAGAATTTTGACTAAAACTCAAATTTCATTGTTTTCATGTGGAACCAACCTAATTGATATTATTAGAACCATTCAATTTGAACTGTAAAAAAAAGTCAAACTTTCAGGACCCGATTAAACCTCAAATGACCTTAACTAAGCCTTCTATGGGTAAAAAAAGGAGTAAAATGATGGTTTCCTTTAGCCGGGAGTAGGATTCCATACAAATTTCTCTAGTGGATTCCATAATAATTTCTCTAGTAGAACTATAAAAATTAATTAGTACTTTGATCAAAAGATAAACTTTCAGGTCCCGATTAAGCATCAAATAGCCTTATCTGAGCCTTTTATGAGGCAAAATAGACTAAACAGGTGGTTTTCTTGAGGCAAGAGAAGTATTACATAACTTTCTAATGGAACCATACTAATTGATGTGATTAGAAACAATCAATTAGAGCTTTGACCAAAAATCAAACTTTTCGGCCCTGATTAAGCCTTAAATTGCCTTAATTAAGCCTTTTATGGTCCAAAACGAAGTGATAAGATGATTTCTTGAGCCAAAAGTAGTCTTGCATTTTTTCCTAGTGAAACTATGCTAATTGATGTGATTAATCAATTGGAATTTGGACCAAAAATCCAACTTTCAATCCCCGATTAAATCTTAAGTAGCCTTTTATTAGCCAAAACTGAGTGAAAGATGGCTCCTTTTGGCTGAAAGTATAATTACATAATTTTTCTAATGGAACCATGCTAATTGATGAGATTAGAATAAATCAATTTGAAATTTGACCAAAAGTCAAACTTTCACACCCCGATTAAGCCTCAATTAGTTTTAACTTAGCCTTCTATGGGCCAAAATAGAGTGAAAAGTGACTTTCTTGAGCCGAAAGATGTCTAACATTGTTTTTATAGTGGAAGCATGCTAAGATTTGATTAAAATCAATTAATTAAAATTTTGATCAAAAGTCAAACTTTCAGCCTCTAATTAACTCAAAAAGTCTTGAACTAAGCCTTCTATGGGCCAAAATAGAGTAAAAAATTGCTTCCTTAAGACGTGAGTATTATTACATCATTTTCCTAGTGGAAGCATACTAATTTATGTTATTAAATCCAATCAATTAGAATTGTGAACAAAGACAAACTTTCAGACCCAGATTAGGCCTCAATTAGCCTTAACTAAGCTTTCTATGGCCCAAAATGGAGTTATAAGGTGGTTTCCTGGAGCTGAGAGTAGTATTGCATAATTTCTCTAGTGGAATCATACTAATTTACGTGATTAAAATCAATCATTAAAACTTTGACTAAAAGGTAAATTTTAGGCCCCAATTAAGCCTCAAATAGCATTAAAACTACTTTGGGCCAAACGAATTGAAAAGTGATTTTCTTAAGGCAAGAGTAGTATTGCATAGTTTCTCTAGTGAAAATGTGATAACTGATGTGATTAGAATGAATAATTAAAATTTTGAATAAAAGTCAAATTTTCAGGCCACGATTAAGCCTCAAATAGCCTTGAATAAGCCTACTAATGGGCCACAATAGGTGAGAAAAGGTGGCTACCTTAAGCCGGTAGTAGTAGTACATCATTTTTTTTAGTAGAACTATACTAATTGATGAGATTAGAACCAATTAATTAAAACTTTAAACAAAAATCAAACTTTCAGGTCCTGATTAAGCCTCAAATAGCCTTAATTTAGACTTCAAGAGGCAATAACAGAGTGATAACATGATTTTCTTTAACCAAGAGTAGTATTACATAATTGATCTGTGGAACTATAGTAATTTATGTGATTAAAACCAATTAATTAGAACTATGACCAAATGTTAAACTTTCAGGCCTACATTTAGCCTCAAAATAGCCTTAATTAAACTTTCTATGAGCCAAAACAGAGTGAAAAGGTGATTTTCTTGGGCAAAGAGTAGTATTAATCAATTTTCTAGTGGAAGCATACTAACTGATGTGATTAGAACTAATCAATTAGAACTTTGTACAAAAATTAAACTTTCAGGCCCCGATTAAGCCTCAAATAGCTTTAACTAAGCATTCTATAGGTCAAAACGGAGTGAAAATGTGATTTTCTTCGAATGGGAGTAGCATTACATTGTTTTTCTAGTGGACTAATTGATGAAAATAATCAACCTAAAATTTAACCGAAATTAAAACTTTTATACCTTGATTAAGTTGCAAATATCCTTAATTTAACCTTCAATGGGGGCAAAAAGGAGTGAAAAGGTAATTTACTTGAGCCGAGAGTAGTATTACATAGTTTTTATTTTGGAACCATACTAATTAATGAGATTAGAACCAATCAATTTGAACTTTGACTAAAAATCAAATTTCAGGCCCCGATAAAGCCTTAACTAAGCCTTATTTAGGCCAAAATGGAGTGAAAAATAGTTTCATTTGGTCGGGAGTAGTATTACATTGTTTTTCTTGTGGAACAATCCTAATTGATGTGATTAGAACTAATTAATTAAAACTTTGGCCAAAAGTCAAGTTTTCAGGGCTCGATTAATCCTCAAATTTCCTTACATATGCCTTCTATGGGACAAAACAGAGTGAAAAAAGGGATTTCCTTTAGCCGGGGTAGTATTACATAGTTTTTCTAGTAAAAGCATATTAATTGACGTGATTTGAACCTATAAATTAGAATTTTGACAAAAAACCAATCTTTCAGGGCTGATTAGGCCTCAAATTGCGATAACTATGCTTTCTATATGCCAAAATAGAGTGAAAGGTGGTTTTCTTGAATCGGGAATAGTATTACAAAATTTTTTAGTAGAACTATCCTATTTGATGTGATTTGTATCAATCAATTAGGAGTTTAACCAAAAATAACTTTCATGCCCCGATAACCTCACATAGCTTAGCCTTCTATGGGGCCAAAATGGAGTGTAAAGATGGTTTGCTTTGGCTAAGAGTAGTATTACATGATTTTTCTAGTGGAACCATGATCATTGATAAGATTAGAACAAATCAATTTTAAGTTTATTAAAAGGCAAACTTTCAGGCCCTAATTAAGGCTTAAATAGCTTTTAACTATACCTTCTACAAGCTAAAATAGAGTAAAAAGGTGATTTTCTTGAGCCAGGAGTAGTATTACTAATTGTTTATTATTGAACCATATTAATTAATGTGATTAGAACTAATCATTTAAAACTTTGACCATAAGACAAATTTTTAGGCCCCGATCAAGCCTGAAATTACCTTAACCTTTTATTGGCCAAAACGAAGTAAAAAAGTAGTTTTCTATGGTCGAGAGTTATATTAAATTATTTTTATAGTGGAACCATCTTAATTTATGTGATTAGAACCAATCAATTAGAACTTTGACTAAAAGTCAAACTTTCAGGCCCCGATTAAGTCTCAAATTGCCTTAACTAAGTCTTCTATAGGATAAAATAGAATGAAAAGTTGGTTCCTTCCGTCAAGAGTAGCATAGTTTTTCTAGTAGAACCATACTAATTGATGTGATTTAAAATAATAAATTTGAATTTTGACCAAAGTAAATGTTTCAAGCCCTGATTAAGTTTCAAATTGCCTTAACGAAGCCTTCTATGGGCTAAAACAGAGTGAAAAAATAGTTTTCTTGATCCTGAAGTAGTATTCTATCATTTTCTAGTGAAACCATCCTAATTCATGTGATTAGAACTAATAAATTATAACTTTGAACAAAAGACAAACTTTTAGGCCTTGATTAAGTCTCAAATATCATTATCTAAGCCTTCTATGGACCAAAATAGACTGAAAAGGTAGTTTTCTTTGCCTGAGAGTAGTATTACGTAGTCTTTCCAAAGGAACCTTGCTAATTAATGAGATTACAACCAATCAATTAGAAGTTTAAATAAAAGTCAAACTTTCAGCCCAAGATTAAGCCTCAAATAGCCTTAACTAAACCCTCTATGGGTCAAAACGGAGTGAAAAGGCATTTTTCTTTAAGTGGGAGTAATATTACATAATTTCTCTTGTGGAACCAGCCTATTTGATGTGATTAGAATGAAAAATTAGAATTTTAACCAAAGGTCAAACTTTCAGGTCCGATTGAGCCTCAAATTGTCTTTAATAAGCTTGTTGTAAGCCAAAACATAGTGAAAAGGTGGTTTTCTTCAGTTGAGAGTAGTATTACATCGTCTTTCTTAGGGAACCATCCTAATTTATGTGATTAGAACCAATAAATTAGATTAATAGAAGTCAAACTTTCAGGCCCGGATTAAGCTCAAATAGTCTTAACTAAGTCTTTTATGAACCAAAATAGAGTGAAAAAGTGGTTTCTTTCAGTCGGGAATAGTATTACATAGTTTTCTAGAGGTATCATTCAGATTGATGTGATTAGAACCAATCAATTAAAACTTTAACTAAAACTCAAACTTTTAGGATGCGATTAAGCTTCAAATTACCTTAACTAAGCCTTTTATAGGACAAAATAGAGTAAAAAAGCAGTTTCCTTCAGCCGAAAGTAATATTACATAATTTCTCTAGTGGAACATCCTATTTGATATGATTACAATGAACCAATTAGAACTTAAACTAAAAGTTTAGGCCCTAATTAAGCCTTAAATTATCTAAGCCTTTTATGGGCCAAAATGGAGTGAAAAGGTGATTTTTTTTTTACCGAGGTAGTATTATAAAGTTTTTCTAGTAGAACCATCCTAATATTTGTGATTGAAGCTAATCAATTAGAACTTTAACTAAAAGTCAAAATTCATGCCTGATTAAGTCTCAAATCGCCTTAGCTAAGCCTTGTATAGGACAAAACGGAGTGAAATGGTAGTTTCCTTTAGCCGGGAGAAATATTACATAATTTCTCTAGTGGAACCATCCTATTGAACATGATTATAATGAATCAATTAGAACTTTAACCAAAAGTTAAACTTTCAGGCCCCGACTAAAGCTCTAATTGTCTAATGAAGCCTTTTATGGCCCAAAACGGAGTGAAAAGGTAATTTCTTGAGCCGAGAGTAGTATTATATTATTTTTATAGTGATTAGAACCAATCAATTAGAATTTTAAATAACAGTCAAACTTTCAAGCCCTAATTAAGCCATAAATAATCGTAATTAAGCCTTCTAAAGCCCGAAACAGAGTGAAAAGGTAGTTTTTCTTTGGCTAAGATTAATGTTACATTATTTTACTGGTGGAATTAAACTAATTAATGTGATTGAACCAAATAATTAGAAGTTTCACCAAAAGTTAAATTTTAAGGCCAAATTAAGCCTCAAATAGCCTTAACTTAGCCTTCCACGAGCTAAAAAGGAGTGAGAAGGTGGTTTTCTTGAACCAAGAGTCATATTTCAAAGTTTTTCTAATGGAACTATGCTAATTGATATGTTTAGAACCAATCCATTAGAGTCTTGACCAAAAGTCAAACTTAGGCCCCGATTAAGCCTCGAGTAGCCAAAGTAATCCTTCTATGGGACAAAATGGAGTGAAAAGGTGGTTTCCTTCGGTCAGGAGTAGTATTTTATTATTTTTCTAGTGAAACTATTCTAATTAATGCGATTAGAATAATTCAATTAGAATTTTAACCAAAAGTCATACTTTCAGGCCCCAATTAAGCTTGAAATAGCCCTACTTAGCCTTCTATGGGCCAAAAATGGAATGAAAAGCTCTTTCCTTGAGCCAAGAATATTACTACATAATTTTTCATAGAACCATGCTAATTGATGAAATTGGAGCCAATCAATTAGAACTTTGACCCGAAGTCAATCTTTCATGCCCCGATTAAGCTTCAAATAGCCTTAACTAAGTATTTTATGGGCCAAAATGGAGTAAATAGGTGATAGGTTGAGCTTTGGGTAGTATTATATAATTTGTCTAGTGGAACCATCCTATTTAATGTGTGATTAGAACAAATCAAATAGACCTTTGATCAAATGTAAAATATTCAAGCTTCGATTAAGCCCAAATAACTTAAATAAGCCTTTTGCATGCAAAAACAACGAGAAAAGGCAGTTTTCTTGAGGCGAGAGTAGTATTACATATTCTAGTTGAACTATATTAATTGATCTGAGTCGAACTAATCAATTAGAAGTTTGATCAAAAGTCAAACTTTCAGGCCCTAATTAAGCATCAAATAGCATTAACTTAGCCTTCTATACGCTAAAACGGATAGAAAAGGTGATTTTCTTCAGCCGATAGTGGTATTACATAGTTTTTCAAGTGAAATTATTCTAATTGATGTGATTAGAACTAACCAATTAAAACTTTAACCAAAAGTAAAACTTTCAGGCTTAAATTAGCCTCAAATAGCCTAAATATCACCTTCTTTGGACCAAAACAGAGTGAAAATATGGTTGCTTTGAGATGGGAGCAGTATTACAAAGATTTTTAGTGGAACCATGCATTGATGAGATTAGAACCTATCAATTAGAATTTTGATCAAAAGTCAAACATTCAGGTCCCAATTAAGCCTCAAATCACCTTAAATAAGCCTTATATGGGCCAAATCGGAGTGAAAATATGGTTTTCTTGAGCCGACATTAGTATTACATAATTTTACTAGTGGAACCATTCTATTTTGATGTGATTAGAACTAATCAAATAGAACTTTCTCTAAATATCAAACTTTCAAGCATCGATTAAGCCTAAATAATGTTAAATAAGCCTTCTATAGGCCTAAAGAAAGTAAAAATGTAGTTTCCTTGAGCCAAAAGTAGTATTAGATAGTTTTTCTTATGGAACTATATTAATTGTTTTGATTAGAACAAATCAATTAGAATTTGACGTAAAGTCAAACTTTCAAGCCCTGATTAAAGCTCAAATAGCCTAAACATAACCTTTTATAGTGTCAAAATAGAGTGAAAAATTGGTTTCCTTTAGCCCGGAGTAGTATTACATAGTATTTCTAGTAGAACCATAATTATTAATGTGATTAGAAAATTCAGTTAAAACTTTGACGAAAAGTCAAGCTTTCAGGTCCCAATAAGCCCCAAATAGCCTTAACATGCTTTTTGTAGGCCAAAATGGGTGATTTTTTTGAGCCAAGAGTAGTTCTACATGGTTTTCAAGCCCTAATTAAGCCTCATATAATCATAACTAAGCCTTCTATTGGCCAAAACAAAGGGAAATGGTGGTTTAGTTTGGCCGGGAGTAATATTGCATTATGTTTCAAGTTGAATCAAACAAATTATATGATTAAAACCAATTAATTTGAAGTTTGATTAAAAGTTAAACTTTAAGGCCCCAATTAAGCCTCAAAAAGCCTTAACTTACCTTTTTATAAGCCAAAAATGAGTGAGAAGGTTGTTTTCTTAGGCCGAAAGCAGTATTTCATAGTTTTTTTTAGTGGAACTATGCTAATTGATGTATTTAGTCTAATCAATTAGTATGTAGTCAAATCAATTAGAACTTTGACCAAAAGTTAAACTTCTAGACCCCGATTAACCCTCATATAGCCTTAACTAAGCCCTCTATAGGCCAAAATAGAGTGAAAAGGAAGTTTCCTAGAGCCAAGAGTAGTATTGCATAAATTTTCTAACAGAACCTTACAATTCGATGTGATTAGAACTAATCATTTGGAACTTTAATCAAAAGTCAAACATTCAGGAATTAAGCCTTAAATTATCTTAACTTAGCCTTCTATGGGTAAAAATAGAGTGAAAAGTGGTCATCTTGAGCCGGGAGTAGTATTACATCATTTTTCTTGTGGAACCATCCTAATTCATTGTTGGCCCAAAGGCCCATCACTCTAGTTTTGATGATGATTAACTCATGTAGTTATAGTACTAATGATCTTGTGTTTATTTAGTCTCAGATTTGTGATCAAGAACTTAGTAGGTGTTTAGCTTCATCAAAGGATTTAAAGTCAAGTTTTGGAGCTAGCATGTGTTGATTTAAGAGCTTATGCGTCAAGACCATATCAAGTACTCAAGAGGAGTCTAGCTCTTTAGATAAAGGTGTGGACCAAGTCAAGAAGATCAGAAGACCTTCAAGAGAAGACTTATGTCTAAGTTTGTTTTAGTAAGATTTTATTTTTAGAAAAAATGTAAAGGAT
Organism: Agave tequilana; assembly: GCA_038442645.1. Taxonomy (NCBI): domain Eukaryota; kingdom Viridiplantae; phylum Streptophyta; class Magnoliopsida; order Asparagales; family Asparagaceae; genus Agave; species Agave tequilana. The sequence goes on from JAVJIF010008059.1 coordinate 50,420, forward strand.
AGATTAGTTGGTTGATTGCTCAAGTATCATATACACTCACATACAAGATTTATATGAGTTTTCAGAAAAGAGTTAAAAGAGTTTTCATTTTGGAAAAATACCTTTTTGGTTTTTGGAGTTTCATATTTACATATGTTTTTAACCAAAACTATTTTAGAACTTAATGTCAAAAATAACATAGATATTTCATCATATATGTGTAGTGGATCATATCCATACACACTAAGCCTTAAAAGAGTTTAGAATATCTTGTTTTTATATTTGGAGAAGTTTAAGAAAAATTAGTTTTGAAAAATACGGATTTTGTTTTAAGCCAAAATTTCTAAGTCACAAAAATAGCTCAAAATGTTTGTAACATGTTTTAATTTTTACTCAAACATATTTGTATATCAAAGTATTATATTGAACTTATATTTGTAGATTTTTAGAGAATTTATAAGATTTTATTAAAGTCAAAAAGTCAAATTTTTAATCCCCATAATTGCCTGGTTTGACCCTCTGTCGGTCGACCGGACGAGAAGTCGATCGACCGCTCCGGTCGACCGATGTGCACAGAAGTGCACAGGTTAGGCCGGTCAACCGAACGGTCGACTGCCAGAGAGCTTATACTCTCTGGAAATGGCCCGGTCGATCGGGCGGTCGACCGCTAGGCCATTGCCTAGTTGACGGTTGACCGGCCGGTGGACCGACCTTCCCAATGGTCGAAAAATCGATCGTTGGCGATCGACCGGGCGGTCGACCGTCAGCAGCCAAAGCTACTGAGTTGGCTTCCAACGGGCAGATTTTTGGAGCCTATAAAATGGGGCTCCCTTAGACTGTTTTACACAAGATTTGAAGTGGGTTTTTGAGCTAGTTTTCCCTTCACTTCTAAGTGTTTATCTCTACTTGATTTAGAGCCAAAACTTTCATATCAAAAGGAGAGTTTATCAAGAGTGTTTTCAAAAGAGTTTTTCTTATGTTTTTCACCACAATCATTCCTTACTTTTCTCACACATACTTGAGCTTTTCATTGATAAATCCATCCTATAGGAGAGTTGTTGTGAGAGTTGATTTAGGTAATCAAAGTGTTTAAATCACCAAAGTTTTCATCATTATACTTTGAGGAGGCGGACTTGTGGGTTCGCATTGTTTCGAGTTCTTGTGAGAACTCGGTGTAGAGATGCGGCCTCGGTAAGTTTGCGTGCTTGTGTGTGTTTGTTCTTGCAGGAACAAGAGAGGGACTAGAGAGTCCAAAGGAGTTCTAGTGTGAACTCGCTTGTAGGTGTTGCGGCACCGAGTGATCTGGTGGGATCGGTTTTTAGTGAAAATCCATCATAGTATTGAAAGCGGGCACGTAGAGCAAGTGTGCTCGAACCTCGAAACAAATCTCCCGTATTTGCGATTGCTCTCTATCTCTCACTTATCTTTATATCTTGCTTATGCTTATTGCTCATATCTTTTATATGCTTGATATATTGTGTGCTTAATTGTTATATGTTTGGGATTGTTTACTCACACTTGTATTCAACCAAGAGTGCCCAAGCGGCACCTCCACTCTTATCTAGAGAAATCTTGAGGAGATAATCCAGAGCCCTTCACGGAGAATTCGGCTATACTCTTAGGTTATACCTTGTGTGTTTAGCTTAAGAATTTGTAGTTTGCATAAATAGTTTTAATTTCGCATTAATTTACCATTAGATTAACTAGTCACCTATTCACCCCCCTCTAGGTGATTTCAATTGGTATCAGAGGCTCGTGCTCTTGATTTGGGTCTAACCACCTTGAGTTAAAGATCCTCATTTATAGCTAATCACAATATTTGTTTACACACACATGGATTTCATGTCACCTCCAACCTTTGACATTCTTAACATCCAAACTTGGAAGGTTAAGATGTCTTTATACCTAAATACCCAATCATGTTTACTTTGTCACTATTAAAGATTCATATTGTTTAAATGGCAAATATTTAGAGGCTAATGCAAAAGCCATCCATGCTTTGAAGAGTACCCTAAATAATGATTATTTATGTAGGGTTGCTAATCTTGATTCGGCTTTTAAAGTATGTAACACTTTAGTCTCCCTTGACGAACAAGAGCAATACTGTGCGGAGAGCGACTCAGATGTTGGAAGTGAGACTTCCAACGTATGCTACATGGTCCAAGGGGATAATCCCCTTGAGATAAACTCCGAATCCGAGCTAGGAGAGGATGTTGGTATGTCTTATAATGAGCTTGAATCATTTTGTCAACAACTTCTTGAAAAATATGAATTGCTTAAAAAGGATAATAAGAAAATGAAAAATAAATTTGATTTCTTGTTAAAAGAAAAAGATTCTTTTCAAACTAAATTAGAAAACATTTCAAAAGAAAATGACATATTGAAAATGGACAATATTTTCTTGACTTTTAAATTGAATGATCTTTGTGAAGGAAATACTTCTTTGAAAAATAAACTTGTTTTTGTGGAAAAGGAAAAAGAAGTTGCTTTGAATGAAAACAACTCTTTAAAAAGAAAAGTTATTTCGAACGAAAAGGAAAATGTTCCTAAAACGAAAAAGATTGTTGATCATGCATTTCATGCTACTACCATTGATAAAAATGAAATAAAACTTTTGAAAAATAAAATAAATTGTTTGAGCTCAACTTTGAGCAATTGTGCATTTAACCATAAAAGATTGGAAACCTTATTTCAAAAGAAACAAGTTTCACATGTTCGTGCACATCACCCACAATATGCATATGCACACTTTGCGCGTCATGTTCACACTCATACACATATGCATGCTAGAGTGTACAAGTGTACACATTGCGGCCGCAAAGGCCATTTAGCAAAATTTTGTTATGATAAAGTAAATTCTTTAAATTTTGCTAGTAAAAATATTTGGGTTCCTTACAATTCTAACCCCCACCATGGACCCAAAAGAAAATAGGTATCAAAATCCCTACCTCTTGTGTTTGATGTAGGTGTGGGCTCTCACATGACGTGAGAGGGTTGGTGCCTTGGTGGTGGATGCATGTGCTTGATAGACACTACAAATTGATGCATTTCTATCAAGGAAGTTTGGTGAGAAGACCACCATGTTTTGGAGACTTAGAGTATAGTTTTTTGGTTTGGTAACTATCTCTAAACTCCTATTTTATTTACATGCTTTTACATTGATGATTTTTTGCATGTTTTACTTTTATGTTAAAATAATCATATTTTGTATTTCATGAGGTGAATACTTGTTTAGATGTAGTTGTTGTCAAAACTTGTGTCTATGTTTGTAAAAGTAGTGAGCAACATTTGATTCATATATATTTGTACTTCATTACTCATTTGTACTTATTACGTGTACATGTATAGCCTAGTTTTGATGATTCGTGCATTTTAACTTGTTTTCCCTATTCCTATTCATGCTTTGTTTCATGTATATGTTATATCTATTTAAAACTAATAAATATACATGTATACCCTTGAGTCTCTTGCCTTCATACAAATTATATCATAGACTCTTTTTATGTTTCGGATATGTATGCATATTGTTAGCTTTAGATAAATCATACATATACCTTGAAGTTTGTTTTAAATGAAAAATAAAATCTTTGTGATTTTCATATTTGTTTGATAAAATGATATTCATGTTTGTTTTGAGCCTCATTAACTATTTTCATGAAAATGCTATTTACATGATTTTTATTCACTCACACTTCATTTGTTTACTCATGACATTGTTTTCATGAGAATTTTTGAGCTTTATAGATTTTAAGTGTCGAATTTTGTATTTAGTATGACTAATGAGATACATATGTTTTGTTTTCCGGTTTAAAGGATCTTTAACTAATTTTTTAAAAACTACTTTAAACTAGTTATTTATTCTTCAATTGGTAGTATTTTTGATATAAAATATTTTCAAACTCTTATTTTTGAAAACCCCTACCAACCCCATAAGGGCGGATGGATGGGCGACCATGCCTTGTATGCTTTATTGAAAACTTTTTATCATGTGCATGTATAGGGTGGTTATTCTATGAGCTATACACTTGATCCTCATTGTGTTTTCAATTGGTATCACAATTGATATTTATTTTGTATACTCATATGTTTTCTTATATATGTATGCTTCAAATTTACAAATAATATTAATTTCTATTGGTATTTTTATTCTCATATATATATGATTTGATTGTGCTTGATTTACTATATCCTTACTTGTTTAAAGCAAAAATTATATTTATGCTAAGCTTGTCTTATATCTTAATTTAATTGGTATCTCAATTAGTATTTTAATAAGCTTACGCATTATTTTCAATTGGTATTTAATTTGGTATCAAAATATACTTCATATTGTACCATTTATTTGATATCAAAATTTATAATATACTTCAATTGGTATCAATATGTTTCAATTGATATCAAAATATAAAACATTTTCTTTCATTAATATCAAAATGTAAAAATGTTTCAATTTCAATTGGTATGACAAATTTTCTATTTCTTATGGTATCAATATCTTGTGATATCTCAAATTGATTTGTTGATTTGTTGAAAAAATAAAAATTTGTATTGTTTATTTACAATTGGACTTAAAATTTTGTTTATGTACAAAATGGTATCTTAAAATTTGATTTAAGAAAATTTAAAATTTGTCTTTAAAGTGTTATTAAAAATGTATTGATTTGTATTGCCTATATGTAAGGGGAGCTTAACATCTCTTCTATATATAGATTCATATTGAGTGTATCTTATATTGAAGAGCTTGACATCTCTTCTTTATGTGATACACTTGCGCAGGGGGAGCTTCACATCTCCACTTATGCATTACATATTATGCTTTATGTGAGTTAGAGCTTTGTCATCCCTTCTTCATGTAATGCAAGTATGCAGGGGGGCTAACTTCACGTCTCTCTCTTCATGAATGTATATCGCATATACATCCTTATTGTTGATTTGTTTTATTTTACCCCTTTGTTAATGATTGACAAAAAGGGCGAGAAAGATTTTGAGTTTATATATGTATAGTTGAGTTTTTGCATATATTGAGTTTATGCATCTTATGTTTTCACAAAATGGGGAGAATGATTTGGAAAGTTTAAACAAAAAGGGGGAGAAAGTTTTTGAGAAAAGGATTTTGGATGTTTGCATGTTTCTCTCACCTTGCTGATGCATACATATTTGTTTAGTTTCATGTACTTTATTGCAATATCTATTTGTTTATTGTTATGCATAAGTTAAGGCGGAACTTCTATGAAGTTTAACTTTAATCCATGCATATATAACTTCATGAGTTTTGTCATCATCAAAAAGGGAAAGATTGTTGGCCCAAAGGCCCATCACTCTAGTTTTGATGATGATTAACTCATGTAGTTATAATACTAATGATCTTGTGTTTATTTAGTCTCAGATTTGTGATCAAGATCTTAGTAGATGTTTAGCTTTATCAAATGATTTAAAGTCAAGTTTTAGAGCTAGCACGTGTTGATTCAAGAGTTTATGCATCAAGACCACATCAAGTACTCAAGAGGAGTCTACCTCTTTGGATCAAGGTGTGGACCAAGTTAAGAAGATGAGAAGACCTTCAAGAAAAGACTTGTGTCTAGGTTTGTTTTAGTAAGATTTTATTTTTAGATAAAATGTAAAGGATAGATTAGTTGGTGGATTGCTCAAGTATCATATACACTCACACACAAGATTTATATGAGTTTTCAGAAAAGAGTTAAAAGAGTTTTTATTTTGAAAAAATACTGTTTTGATTTTTGGAGTTTCATATATATATATATATATATATATATATATATATATATATATATATATGTTTTTAACCAAAACTATTTTAGAGCTTAATGTCAAAAAAAAAACATAGATATTTCATCATATATGTGTAGTGGATCATATCCATGTACACTAAGCCTTAAAAGTGTTTAGAATATCTTGTTTTTATATTTGGAGAAGTTTTGGAAAAAATAAATTTAGAAAAATACAGATTTTGTTTTAAGCCAAAATTTCTAAGTCACAAAAATAGTTCAAAATGTTTGTAACATATTTTTATTTTTACTCAAACATTTTTGTATATCAAAGTATTATACTGAACTTATTTTTGTAGATTTTTAGAGAATTTATGGGATTTTATTAAAGTTAAAAAGTTAAGTTTTTAATCCCCATAATTGCCTGGACTGACCCTCTGTCGGTCGACCAGACAAGAAGTAGGTCGACCGCTCCGGTCGACCGATGTGCACAGACGTGCACAGGTTGTGCCGGTCGACCACACAGTCGACCGCCAGAGAGCTTCTGCTCTCTGAAAATGGCCCGGTCGACCGGGCGGTCGATCGCTAGGCCATTGTCCAGTTGGCAGTCGACCAGCCGGTCGACCGACCTTCCCAACGGTCGAAAATCCAACAGTTGGCGGTCGACCGGGCGGTCGACCGTCAGTAGCTAGAGCTGCTGAGTTGGCTTCCAACGGGCAGATTTTTGGAGCCTATAAAATTGGGCTCCCTTAGACTATTTTACACAAGATTTGAAGTGGGTTTTTAAGATAGTTTTTCCTACACTTTTAAGTGTTTATCTCCACTTGATTTAGAGCCAAAACTTTCATATCAAAAGGAGAGTTTATCAAGAGTGTTTTCAAAAGAGTTTTTCTTAGGTTTTTCACCACAATTATTCCTTGCTTTTCTCACACATACTTGAGCTTTTCATTGATAAATCCATCCTATAGGAGAGTTATTTTGAGAGTTGATTTAGGCGATTAAAGTGTTTAGATCACCAAAGTTTTCATCATTGTGGGTTCGCATTGTTTCAGGTTTTAGTGAGAACTCGGTGTAGAGGTGCGGCCTCGGCAAACTTGTGTGCTTGCGTGTGTTTGTTCTTGCGGGAACAAGAGAGGGACTAGAGAGTCTAAAGGAGTTCTAATGTGAACTCGCTTGCAGGTGTTGCGGCACCAAGTGATCCGGTGGGATCAGTTTTTAGTGGAAATCCTTAATAGTGTTGAAGGCAGGGACGTAGAGCAAGTGTGCTCGAATCTCGAAACGAATCTCGTGTTTGCGATTGCTCTCTTTCTCTCTGTCTCTCACTTGTCTTTATATCTTGCTTATGCTTATTGCTTGTAGCTCTTATATGCTTGATATATTGTGTGCTTAATTGTTATATGCTTGGAATTGTTTGCTCACACTTGTATTCAACCAAGAGCGCCAAAGCGGCACCTCAACTCTTATTTAGAGGAATCTTGAGGAGATAGTCCAGAGCCCTTCACGGGGAATTCAGCTACACTCTTAGGTTATACCTTGTGTGTTTAACTTAAGAATTTGTAGTTTGCATAAATAGTTTTAATTTCGCATTAATTCACCATTTGATTAGCTAGTCACCTATTCACCCCCCTCTAGGTGATTTCATTCATGTGATTAGAGTTAATAAATTAGAACTTTGAATAAAAGTTAAACTTTCATGCCCTGATTGAGGCTCAAATAGTCTTAACTAAGCCTTCCATGGACTGAAATAGAGTGAAAAATATGTTTCCTTGGTCTGGGAGTAGTATTACATAGTTTTTTAGTGGAATCATATTAATTGATGCGATAATAACCATTTTGTCCAAAAGTTAAACTTTTTCAGGCCCCAGTTAAGCCTCAAATAACCTTAGCTAAGCATTCTATGGGTCAAAACAGAGTGAAAAAGTGATTTTCTTAAGCTGAGAGTAGATTACATAGTTTTTCTAATAGAATCATACTAATTGATGTGATTATAACCGATCAATTAGACCTTTAACCAAAAGTCAAAATTTTTAGGCCCAGGTTAAGACTCAAATAGCCTCAAGTAAGCCTTCTATGGGCCAAAACAGAGCGAAAAAGTGATTTTCTTGAGCCGGAAGTAGTATTACATAATTTTACTAGTGGAACTCATCCTATTTGATGTGATTTGAACCAATCAATTAAGACTTTTGCCAAAAGTCAAACTTTTAAGCCCCGACTAAGTCTCACATAGCTTAGCCTTTTATGGGCCAAAACAGAGTGAATAGGCTGTTTACTTCAGCAGTTATAGTATTACATAGTTTTTTTTACTGTAGCCATAATTATTGATGAGTAGAACCAATCAATTATAAGTTTGACCAAAAGTCAAACTTTCAAGCCCTATTATGCCTCAATAACATTAACTAAGCCCTTTAAGGGCCAAAAAGAGTGAAAAGGTAGTTTTATGGAGCTAAGCTTGTAATACATAATTTCTCTAGTGGAAATTTGATGCGATTAAAATCAATCAATTAGAAATTTAACGAGGTCAAACTTTTAGGTCCCGATAAAGCCTTAAATAGCCTTAACTAAACCTTCCATGGGCCAAAATTGAGTAAAAATGTGATTTTCTAGAGCTGAGAATAGTATTACAAAGTTTTTCTAGTGGAACCAAACTAATCGACGTGTTAGAACCAGTCAGTTAGAACTATGACCAAAAGTCGAACTTCCATACCTCGATTAAAGCCTCAAATAGCCTTAACTTTGCCTTTTATGGGTCAAAATATAGTGAAAAAGGTGGTTACTTCGATCAGGAGTAGTATTACATAGTTTTCTTGTAAAACCATGATAACTGATTTGATTAGAACTAATTAATTAGAAATTTTACCAAAAGTCAAATTTTTAGGCCCTGATTGAGCCTCAAATAGCTTTAACTAAGTCTTTTATGGGCCAATACGGAGTGAAAAGGTTGTTTCCTTGAGCCAAGGGTAGTATAACATAGTTTCTCAAGTAGAACTATGCTAATTGATATGATTAGAATGAATCAATTAGAATTTTAAATAAATGTCAAACTTTCATGCCCGATTAAACCTCAGATAGCCTTAACTAAGCCTTTTAGGGGCAAAACGGAGTGAAATGGCAGTTTTCTTGAGCCAAGAGTAATATTTCATAATTTTTCTAATGGAACCATCCTATTTAATGTGACTAGAACTATCAATTAGAACTTTAACCAAAAGTCAAAGTTTTAGACCTCGAATAAGCCTTCTATTGGTTAAAACAACGTGAAAAGGTGATTTTCTTGAGCGGAGAGTACTATTAAATCATTATCATTTTTCTACTCAAACCACCTAATTCATGTGATTAGAACAAAAACATTTAGAACTTTGAATAAAAGTCAAACTTTCAGGCCCACTTAAATCTCAAATAGCTTTAACTAAGTCATCTGTGAGCCAAAATAGAGTGAAAATTCTTTGGCTAAGAATAGTATTTCAAAATCTTCTTATGGAACCGTACTAATTGATGTGATTAGAACCAATCAATTAGAATTTTTACTAAAAGTCAAACTTTCAGGCCCCGATTAAACCTCAAATAGCCTTAATAAAGCTTTCTATATGCCAAAATAGAGTGAAAATGTGGTTTCCTTGGGTCAGGAGTTGTATTTCAAAATTTCCCTACTAGAATTATTCTTTTTGATATGTTTGAACCAATCAATTACGAGTTTGACCAAAAGTCAAACTTTTAGACTCCGATTAAGTATCACATAGCTTAGCCTTCATGGGCCAAAATGGAGTAAAAAGGTTTACTTTGGCTGTGATTCATTATGTAATTTTTCTATTTTAATCATGATCATTGATGAGATTAGAGCCAATTAATTATAAGTTTGACCAAAAGTCAAACTTTCAGGTCCCGATTAAAGCCTCGAATAGCCTTAATTAAGCCCTCTATGGGCCAAATGGAGTGAAAGGCAGTTTCCTAGAGCCGGACATAGTAAAACATAATTTCCCCAGTGAAATCATTATTCAATGTGATTTGAACCAATCGATTAGAATTTTTACCATAAGTCAAACTTTCAAGCCCAGATTAAGCTTCAAATAGTGTTAACTTAGCCTTTATTGGCCAAAACGGTATGGAAAGGCAGTTTTCTATGGCCGGGAGTAGTATTAAATTATTTTTTTAGTTGAACCATCCTAATTAATGAGATTAGAACAAATTAATTAGAACTTTTTACCAAAAGTCAAACTTCCAGACCTCGATTAAGCGTCAAATTGCTGTAACGAAATCTTCTATATGACAAAATAAAGTAAAAAAGGTCAATTCCTTCAGTCAGGAGTAGTATTATATAGTTTTCTGATGGAACCATACTAATTTATGTGATTTAAAATAATAAATTAGAACTTTAACCAAAACTCAATCTTTCATACCCCGATTAATCCTCAAATTGTCTTAACTAAGCCTCTACAGGCTAATACGGAGTGAAAAGGTAGTTTTCTTGAGCTTGAAGTAGTATTACAGTGTTTTCTAGTGGAAGTATTCTAATTCATATGATAAGAACTAATAAATTATAACTTTGACTAAAATTCAATCTTTCAGGCCCAGATTAAGTCTCAGATAGTCTTAACTAAGTCTTCTGTGGGTCAGAATAGAGAAAAAAGGTGATTTTCTTCGGCATGGAGTAGTATTATATGATTTTTCTAGTGGAACCATGCTAATTGATGAAGTTAGAACAATAAATTAGAACTTTGACCGAAAGTCAAACTTTCAGGCCTTGATTAAGCCTCATATAGCGTTAACTAAGCCTTCTATAGGCCAAAACAGAGTAAAAAGATAGTTTTCTTGAGCTGGGAGGAGTATTCCATAATATTTCTAGTAAAACCATCCACTTTGATATGATTAGAACTAATCATTTGGAACTTAAACGAAAAGTCAAACATTCAGGCATTAAGCCTCAAATTGTCTTAACTTTGCCTTCTATAGGTAAAAACAGAGTAAAGAGATGATTTTCTTAAGTTGAGAATAGTATTATATTATTTTTCTTATGGAACCATCCTAAATCATGTGATTAGAACCAATAAATTAGAATTTTGAGCAAAACTCAAACTTTCATGCCCCGATTAAGTCTCAAATAACTTTAACTAAGCATTCTATGAGCCAAAACAGAATGAAAAAGTGATTTTCTTGAGCTAGGAGTAGTATTACATAATTTTTCTAGTGGAACCACACTGAGTTAGGAGTAGTATTACATAATTTTTCTAGTGGAACGATACTAATTGATGCGATAATAACTAATCAATTAGAACTTTGACCAAAAGTCAAACTTTTTCAGCCCCGTTCAATCCTCAAATAACTTTAACTAAGCATTTTTTAGCCAAAACAGAGTGAAAAAGTGATTTTCTTGAGTTGGGATTAGTACTACATAGTTTTTTAGTGGAATCATACTGAGCTGGGAGTAGTATTACATAGTTTTTCTAGTGGAATTATACTAATTGATGTGATTATAACCAATCAATTAGAATTTTGTCTAAAAGTCAAACTTTTCAGGCCCCGATTAAGCCTCAAGTAGCCTTAACTAAGCCTTTTATGGGCCAAAACAGAGTGAAAAAGTGATTTTCTTGAGTCGAGAGTAGTACTACATAGTTTTTCTAGTGAAACTATACTAATTGATATGATTAGAACCAATCAAATTAGAACATTGAATAAAAGTCAAACTTTCAGGCCCCGGTTAAATTTCAAATAGCCTTAACTAAGTCATCTATGAGCTAAAATTGAGTGAAAAGGTGGTTTCCTTCAGTCGAGAGTAGTATTTCAAAGTTTTTCTTGTGGAACCATACTAATTGATGTGATTGATATGATTAGACCAATCAATTAGAACTTTTACTAAAAGTCAAACTTTTAGGACCCGATTAAATCTCAAATAGCCTAACAAAGCATTCTTTGTGCCAAAACGGAATGAAAAGGTGATTTTCTTGAGCCGAGAATAGTATTACATAATTTTTTGAGTGGAACCATCCTAATTGATGTGATTAAAAGTAATCAATTAGAATTTTGATCAAAAGTCAAAATTTTCAAACCTCGATTAAGTCTCAAATTGTCTCAGCTACGCCTTCTATAAGACAAAGCACAGTGAAAAGCTAGTTTTCATCAGTTGCGAGTAGTATTATAATGTTTTTCTAGTGTAACCATACTAATTGTTGCAATTTAAAATAATAAATTTAAATTTTGACCAAAGGTCAATCTTTCAGGTCCTGATTAAGCCTCAAATTGACTTAACTTGCTTTCTTTGGGCCAAAACGGAGTGAAAATGTAATTTTCTTGAGCCAAGATTAATATTAAAAAATTTTCCTAGTCGAATTATCCTATTTGATATGTTTGAATCAATCAATTATGACTTTGACCAAAAGTCAAACTTTTAGACTCTGATTAAGCCTCACTAGCTTAGCCTTTCTGTGGGCCAAAACGGAGTGAAAAAGTGGTTTAATTTGGCTGAAATTAGTATTACATAGTTTTCTATTTTAACCATGATCATTGATGAGATTAAAACCAGTTAATTATAAGTTTGACCAAAGGCAAACTTTCAGGTCCCGATTAAGCCTTAAATAGGTTAATTAAACCTTCCATGGGCCAGACGAAGTGAAAGGCAGTTTTCTAGAGCCGGACATAGTAATACATAATTTCTCTAGTGGAACCATCTTGTTTGATATGATTAGAACCCATCGATCAGAATTTTTACCAAAAGTCAAACTTTCAGGCCCAGATTAAGTCTCAAATAGCCTTAACTTAGTCTTCTGTTAGCCAAAATAGTGCGAAAAGGTGGTTTCCATTGGCTGAGAGTAGTACTAAATTATTTTTTTAGTTGAACCATTCTAAGTGATGTGATTAGAACAAATCAATTAGAACTTTAACCAAAAGTCAAACTTTCAGGCCTCAATTAAGTCTCAAATTGCTCTAACTAAGCCTTTTATAGGACTAAATATAGTGAAAAGATTGTTTCCTTCAGTCAAGAGTAGTTGTATATAGTTATTCTAGTGGAACTATACTAATTGATGTGATTTAAAATAATAAATTAGAACTTTAACCAAAAGTCAATCTTTCATGCACCGATTAAGACTCAAATTACCTTAACTAAGCCTTCTACATACTAAAACGGAATGAAAAGGTAGTTTTCTTGAGCCTGAAGTAGTATTACATCTTTTTTCTAGTGGAACCATTCTAATTTATATGATAAGAATAAATAAATTAGAACTTTGAGCAAAAGTCAAACTTTTAGGCCTCGATTAAGTCTCAAATAGTCTTAACTTTGTCTTATATGGGCAAGAATGAAGTGAAAAAGTGGTTTCCTTTAACCGAGAGTAGTATTACATGATTTTTCTAGTGGAACTATTCTAATTGATAAGATTATAATCAATTAATTATAACTTTGATCAAAAGTCAACTTTTAAACCCCGATTAAGCATCATATAGCCTTAACTAAGCGTTCTATAGGCTAAAACAGAGTGAAAAGGCAGTTTCATGGAGCTAAGAGTAGTATTACATAATTTTTCTAGTATAACCATCTAATTTGATGTGATTAGAACTAATCATTTGAAACTTTAATCAAAAGTCAAACATTCAGGCATTAAGCATCAAATTGTCTTAGCTTAGCCTTGTATGGGTAAAAACATAGTGAAAAAGGTGGTTTTCTTGAGCTGGGAGCAGTATTACATCATTTTTCTTGTGGAATCATCATAAGTCATGTGATTAGAATCAATAAATTAGAACTTTGGATAAAAGTCAAACTTTCATGCCCCGATTAAGGTTCAAATAGTCTTAACTAAGCCTTCTATAGATTGAAATAGAGTGAAAAAGATGTTTCTTGGTCCGGGAGTAGAATTACATAGTTTTTTAGTGGAACCATATTAATTGATGCGATAATAACCAATCAATTAGATCTTTGACTAAAAGTTAAACTTTTCAATCCCCGGTTAAGCCTCAAATAATCTTAACTAAGCATTCTATGGGCCAAAACAGAGTGAAAAAATGATTTTCTTGAGCTGAGAGTAGTATTACATAGTTTTTCTAGAGGAATCATACTAATTAATGTGATTATAACTGATCAATTAGACTTTTAACCAAAAGTCAAACTTTTCAGGCCCCAGTTAAGACTCAAATAGCCTTAACTAAACATTCTATGGGCCAAACCAAAGTGAAAAAGTGATTTTCTTGAGCCGGGAGTAGCATTACATAGTTTTTCTAGTGGAATCATACTAATTAATATGATTAGAACTAAACAGTTAGAACTTTGAAAAAAAATCAAACTTTCTAGCCAAAACGGAGTGAAAAGGTGGTTTTCTTCAGTTAGGAGTAGTATTACATATTTTTCTAGTGGAACCATTCTAATTGATCAGAATAGAACCAATCAATTAGAACTTTTTTCAAAATTCAACCTTTGAAGGCCCGATTAAGTCTCAAATAGCTTTAACTAAGCGTTTTATGAGCCAAAGTGAACTAAAAAGATGGTTTCCTTTAACCAGAAGTAGTATTATATAATTTCTCTAGTAGAACTGACCAATCAATTAATTAAAAGTCAAACTTTCAATCCCGATTAAGTCTCAAATAGCATTAACTAAGCCTTCTATGAGCTTAAATGAAGTGAAAAGATAGTTTCCTATAGCCGAGAGTAATATTATATAATTTCTTTTATGGATCCATCCATTTCATGTGATTTGAATGAATCAATTAAACTTTTAATCAAAAGTCAATTATCATGCCCCAATTAAACCTCAAATAGCTTAACTAAGCCTTTTATGAGCCAAAATAGAGTGAAAAGATGGTTTCTTGAGCCGGGATCAGTGTTACGAAGATTTTCTAGTGGAGCCAAACTAATTGATGTGATTAAAACTAATCAGTTAGAACTTTGACGAAAAAGTCAGATTTTCAAGCCCCGATTAAACCTCATATGGCCTTAATTAAGCATTCTATATGCCAAAACAAAGTGAAAAGGTGGCTTCCTTCAGCCGGAGTAGTATTACATTCTTTCTCTAGTGGAACCATTTTATTTAATATGATTTGAACCGGATTAAACTCAAATAGCCTTAATTAAGCCTTTTATGGGCCAAAACGGAGTGAAAATGTGATTTTCTTTAGCCAGGAGTAGTATTACAAAGATTTTCTAGTGGAACCATACTAATTGTTATGATTAGAACTAATCAATCAGAAGTTTGACTAAAAGTTTAATTTTCAGACTCTAATTAAGCCTCAAATAGCCTTAACTAAGTCTTTTATGGGCCAAAATGAAGTGAAAATGGTATTTTCTTAACTTGAGAGTAGTATTATATAGTTTTCTAGTAGAGCCTTACTAACTAATGAGATTAGAATAAATCAATTAGAACTTTGACCAAAATTAACCTTTCAGTCCCCGATTAAGCCTCAGATAGCTTTAACTAAGCCTTCTACAAACCAAAATGGGTGGAAAGGTGGTTTTCTTGAGTCTGGAGTAGTATTACATATTTTTATAGTGAAACCATCCTATTTGATATGATTAGAACTAATGACTGAAACTTTGACAAAAAAAATAAAACTTTCATGCCCTGACTAAGCCTCAAATAGCCTTTAATAAGCTATCTATGTGTCAAACGGAGTTAAAATCTGATTTTCTTGAGTCGGGAGTAGTATTACATAATTTTTCTAGTAGAACCATCATATTTGATGTGATTTAAACTAATTAATTAGAATTTTAACTAAAAGACAAACTTTCAAACCCTGATTAAGCTTCAAATAGCATTAATTATGCCTTCTATGGGCTAAAGGGGAGTGAAAAGGTGATTTCCTCCTTGAGCTAGGAGTTATAATCATAGTTTTTCTAGTGGAACCGTAACAATAGATGTGATTAGAACCAATCAATTAGAACTTTGAAAAAAGATCAAACTTTCACGCCTCGATTAAGCCTCTAAATGCCATAACTTATCCTTCTATGCATCAAAACAAAATGAAACAGTGGTTTTCTTGAGCCAAGAGTGGTATTGCATAGTTTTTCTAGTAGAACCATATTAATTCAACTAAATGAACTAATCAATTAGAGTTTGGCCAAAAGTCAAACTTCAGAACCCGATTAAGCCTTAACTAAACCTTCTTTGGGCCAAAATGGCGTGAAAAGGTGATTTTCTTGAGCTGAGAGTAGTATTAAATAATTCTCTTATGGAACAATGCTAATTGATGAGATTAGAACCAATCAATTAGAACTTTGACCAAAAATCTAACTTTCAGGCTCCGATTAAGCCTCAAATAGCCTTAACTTAGCTTTTATCGGTCAAAACGGAGTGGAAATGTGGTCTCTTTTAGACAAGAGTGATATTATGTAGTTTTTCTAGTGCAACCATTCTAATTGATGAGATTAGATCCAATCAATTAGAAGTTTAATAAAAAGTCTATTTTCAGAGTCTGATTAAGCCTCAAATACCCATAACTAAGTCTTCTATAGACTAAAATGGAGTGAAAAGGTGATTTTCTTGAGCTGAGAGTAGTATTACATAATTTCTCTTGTGGAACCATCCTATTTGATGTGATTAGAACCAATCAATTAGAATTTGACTAGAAGTCAAACTTTTGAGACCTGATTAAGCCTCCAGTAGC
Source organism: Agave tequilana (assembly GCA_038442645.1). NCBI lineage: Eukaryota > Viridiplantae > Streptophyta > Magnoliopsida > Asparagales > Asparagaceae > Agave > Agave tequilana. The sequence goes on from JAVJIF010008059.1 coordinate 66,700, forward strand.
CTTAACTTAACTTTCTATGAGCCAAAATGGGGGTGAAAGGGTGGTTTTCTTAAATCAAAAGTAGTATTACATAGTTTTTCAAGTGGAACCATGCTAATTAATGAGATTCAAGCCAATCAATTAAAACTTTAATCAAAAGTCAACACATTCAGGCACCAATTAAGCCATAAATAGCCTTAACTTAGTCTTCTGTAGGCCAAAACGGGGTGAAAAGATAGTTTTCTTGAGCTGAGAGTATAATTACATCTAGTGTAATCATCTTAATTGATGAGATTAAAATCAATCAATTAGAATTTTAACCAAAAGTCAAACTTGCAAGCCTCGATTAAGCCTGAAATAGCCTTAACTAAACCTTTGATGGGTCAAAATGGAGTGAAAAGGTGATTTTATTAAGCCGAGAGTAGTATTACATATATTTTATTATGAAACCAAATAAATTGATGTGATTATAACCAATCAATTAGCACTTTGATCAAAAGTCCAACTTTTAGGCCCTAATTAAGCCTCAAATAGCCTTAATTAGGACTTCTATATGTCAAAGCAGAGTGAAAATATGATTTTTTTAGCAAGGAGTAGTATTACATAGATTTTCTAGTGAAACCATACTAATGATGTGATTAGAATCAATCAATTAGGACCTTGACCAAAAGTCAAACTTTCAAGACCTGGTTAATCCTCAAAGAGCCTTAACAAAGTCTTTTTATATGTGCCAAAATGAAATAAAAAGATGATTTCCTTGGGCCGAGAGTAATATTACATAATTTCTTTACTGGAACTATTCTATTTGATGTGATTAGAACCAAACAATTAAAATTTTAACCAAAAGTCAACCTTTAGGCCGCGATTAAGCCGCAAAAAGCCTTAAATAAGACTTCTTATGGGCCAAACAGAGTGAAAATGTGATTTTCTTGACCGGGAATAGTGTTATATAATTTCTCTAGTGGAATCATCCTTATTTGATGTGATTGAACCAATCAATTAAAATTTTGACCAAATGTCAAACTTTCAGACCTCGATTAAAGGTCAAATAGATAACTAAGCCTTTTATGAGCCAAAATAGAGTGAAAAGGTAGTTTCCTTGAGTAAGGAGTAGTATTACATAATTTCTCTTATGGAACCACCCAATTTGATATGATTTGAAGGAATCAATTAGAATTATGATCAAAAGTCAAATTTGAAGGCCCTATGAAGACTCAAAAATCCTAAATTAAGCCTCCAATGGGCAAAAACAGAGTGAAAATTTGATTTTCTTAAGCTGAAAGTAGTATTATATATAAATTTTCTTATAGAACCATACTAATTGATGTGATTAGAACTAACCAATTAGAATTTGACCAAAAGTCAAACTTTCAAGGCGCGATTTATCCTCAAATAACTTTAACTAAGCCTGCTATGTGCCAAAACAGAGTGAAACTGTGGTTTGTTTCTGCCGGGAGTAGTGTTACATAGATTTTCTTATGGAACCATACTAATTGATGTGGTTAGAGTAAATTAATTAGAATTTTTACAAAAGTCAAAATTTCACACCCCGATTAAACCTCAAATGGCCTTACAAAACCTTCTATGTGCAAAAACGGAATGAAAATGTGTTTTCTTGACCCGGGAGAAGCATACCATAATCTTTCGAGTGAAACCATTCTATTTAATATAATTAGAATTAATCAATTAAATATTTGACAAAAAGTCAAACTTTCAGGCCCCGATTAAGTCTCAAATAGCTTTAACTAAGCCTTGTATAAGCCAAAACGGAGTGAAGTGATGGTTTTCTTTAGTCGAGAGTAATATTACATAATTACACTAGTGGAACCATCCTAATTTGATGTGATTTGAATGAATCAATTAGAACTTTTACTAAGAGCCAAAACTTTCAGGCCCCAACTAACACTCAAATAGCTTTAATTAAGCCTTTTATGTTCCAAAATATAATAAAAAGGTAGTTTTCTTGAGCTAGAAGTAGCAAAGTTTTTCTAGTGGAACCATATTCATTAATGTGATTAGAACTAATCAATTAGAAATTAAATAAAAATTAAACTTTCAGGCCCTAATTGAGCCTCAAATAGCCTTAACTAAGTCTTCTATGAGATTAAACGGAGTGGAAAAGGTAGTTTTCTTGAGTCGAATGTACTATTACATTAATTTTCTAATGAAATCATGCTTACTAATGAGATTTAGAACAAATCAAGTAGAACTAACTTTGATCAAAAGTCAACATTTCAGTCCCCGATTAAACCTCAAATAGCCTTACTAAGCTTTCTACTAGTCAAAACAGAGTGAAAAGTTGGTTTTCTTATATCAGGAGTAATATTACATAATTTCTTTAGTGAAATCATCCTATTTGATGTGATTTGAACGATTCAATTAGAATTTTGAATAAAAGTTAAACTTTCAAGCCCTGATGAAGCCTCAAATAGCCATAACTAAGCCTTCTATGGGCCAAAATGGAGTGAAAAAGTTATTTTCTTAACCTGAGAGTAGTATTACATAGTTTTTCATGTGAAACCATGCTAATTGATTAGTTCTCTAATGAATTATATTTTTGATCAAAAATCAAACTTTCAGGCCCTGATTAAGCCTCAAATAGGCTTAATTTAGCTTTGATAGGCCAAAATGGGGAAAAAAGGTGGTTTTCTTGATTCGAGAGTCGTATTATATAGTTTTTCCTGTGGAACTATGTTAATTGATGTTATTAGAACCAATCAATTAGAACTTTGACCAAAAGTCAAACTGTTAGGCCTCGATTAAGCCTTATATTGCCTTTAGTAACCCTTCTATTAGGCAAAATAGAGTTAAAAAGTGATTTCTTGAGGCAGAACTAGTATTACATACTTTCTCTAGTGGGACCATCCTATTTGATTTGATTAGAACTAATCAATTAGATTTTTGACAAAAAATCAAACTCACACGCCCTGATTAAGTCTCAAGTAGCCTTCCTTCTATGGGCCAAAATAGAGTAAAAGGGTGTGAAAAACACCTAGAGGGGGGATGAATAGGTATAAGTGCTAATCTAGAAACTAAATGCCCTAAATGCGGAAGCTTAAAACAAATATTGCAACACACTTAATACAACACAACAAGTGTAGCCGAATTCCCCGTGAAGGGCTCTGGACTAACTCCTCTTGATTCCACTTAAAATGGGTTGAGGTGCTATGTGAAGCTCTTGTTGGTTAAGTATAAATGAGGCACACAAACAACCAAGCATATAATATGAATAAGCAATATGAATATATGTAAGGCATAAATGCAAGCAATAAAGATGATATGCAATGTACTGATTGAAGATGCTTTGCACAAAATAAAAAGAGAAAGGGTTAGAGAGACAATGGATCAAACGCTAAGACAAGATATGTTTCGAGGTTCGAGCCCCTAGCTCTACATCCCCGCCTTCACCACCGTGAAGATTTCCAATCCACTATAGGAGCACCAAACTCCTCTCTCAACCTTACAACCTCCAATGAGGAAATACAACCACAACTCCACCTCTACCGAAGAGGGATAAGGCCCGTAGCCAACAACCAAACTCAATCACCTCTACCGAAGAGGGATACAAACCAATACCACTCCGATCAACCTCTACCAAAGAGGGATTCACAAATACAAGGAGGGTTTACAACAAGTGATCACAAAAGATCACAAACTCTATCTCTTTTCCCACAAATAAAATGATCCTATAGAATAGGATAGATGATAACTCAAGTGTGGAAAACTAGGTGTTTGGAAAACACAAACTCAAAGAAAACACTTGGGAAAACCTTTTGTAAATGATAGAAATGAAGAATAAGATAAATCTCCCAATTTCTTTGAATTTTCCAAAAACCTAAAACAAATAAGATATGAAGTTTAAAGCCCAAAAATACTTTTGAAATCTTTTAAAAACACTAGAGAAACACTGAAAATTTTCTTGTCAAAAGTCTTATCAAAATCCTCAAAGAGATGGGGTATTTATAGCCCTAAAAGAAAACTAGCCGTTAGGCTGATCTGTCAGTCTGACAGACCTCCGGTCGACCGGTCGGTCGACCGCCAACGGTCAAAAATCTGACCGTTGGAGCAATCCGGTCGACCTCCCGGCCGACCGCCCAGATACAGAGAGCAGGGCTCTCTGGTCCGGTCGACCGCACGGCCGACCGCCCAGATACAGGTCCGGTCGACCGCACGGTCGACCGGATCTGTGTCTGCCAGACGTGCACAAGGCTGTGCACGTCGGTCGACCGCAATGGTCGACCGGCCCTTGGTTCGGTCGACCCTGCAGTCGACTGACCTGGCCTGTCAGCCACAGTCTGGGTCAGAACCTGGGTAAAACAATTATGTTAAAAATTCTTTTATCTCTTCTAAAATTCCATAAAACTTGTTTTTATCATTTTACTTCGATAAACAACTTGTGATAAAAATTTCAAGACATATATCAACAAATTAAATCATTTTTGTGTCTTGCAAATTTTATTAAAAGCTAAAACTTGTATTTTATCTAACTTGTATTTTTCAATAGGAAATCTGATTTTTCCTAAAACTTGTTTAAATACAAAAACATGATATTTTAAACATATTTAAGCATATTGCATATGGACATAGGTCCTATATACATGAAACAAGATATATCATAATTTTTGTCTTTAAATCCATAAAACATGTTTTGTAAAAATACCAAAACATAAAAAACACATGAATAGGTAAGTCAAACTAAGTTTGTATAAGAAGTTAAGCATGCATGTATATAGAACATATCTAATATACATAAACCAATTAAACTTGTTTGATCTACTATTCATGAAAACATATATCAAAACCAAAACGTGTGTGTATTGTGCACTTGAGCATATCAACTATACTAAACTTTACAATATGGATCTAAACACACTCTAAACTATGGATACCTAAGTCTTTTTGACGATCTTCATCTTCAAGGCGACTCGATCCACAAACTCCGTGATCCACGAGTGCAACGGTATGAACTTGATGCTCGGGCACCGGAATCACTATGAAAAGCTTCTAAACTCCTTGTTGAAGCTAATCACCAACTAATATCTAGCTAGATGATCTGAAACTTAAAATCACAAGAATATTAGTAAACATAACTACATGAGTTAATCATCATCAAAACTAGAGCGGAAGGCCTCTGGGCCAACAGGGTGATTTCTGAAAGTACACCTAGAGGGAGGGTGAATAGGTGTACGGCTAATCTATGAACAATAATGTGAAAATTAAAACTTAATTGCAACACACTTAGTGTAACCAAAGAGTGTAACCGAATTCCCGGTGAAGGGCTCTGGACTAACTCCTCTTGATTCCTCTGAATAAGAGTTGAGGTGCTATATGAAGCTCTCTTGGTTAAACACAAGTGAGGCACACAAACAAATCAAGCATGTATATGATATAACAATATGAATCAATGCACAACGTAAGAGAGAGGAGAGAGAGAGAGAGTAAGAGAAAGTGGATCAAACGCAAACACCAAGATATGTTTCGAGGTTCGAGCACACAGCTCTACGTCCCCGCCTTCACACAGAAGGATTTCCACTAACTCGTCCACATAGAACTTCCCACATAGGGAACCTCCACTGAGGATTTGGGGTAAATACAATCGAGAGTACACAACTCTCTCAACCAATACAACCTCTCACTAGAGGCAAGACACAAAACAAATCACCTCTACACTTAAAGGGATAGACACTTAGCCACTCAATCAACAATCACCTCACACTTCAGGGATTCCAACACAATCTCCACCTCTCACTAGATGGAGCCAAATACCACTTCCACTATCACCTCACACTTGAGGGATAATAACTCAATCACCTCTCACTAGAGGGATATCACAATCAATGGAAGGTTTACAACTTGGTGGTCTTACAACAACAAACCAATTTTCTCACAAAACAATGATCTTATAGATAGGATAGAAGATAAGCTCAAGTGTGAGAAATCAAGGTGTTTGGAAATCAAATAACAAAGAAAATACTCGGGAAAACAACTTGAATTTGATAGAAATGAAGAACAAGACAAATATCCTAAATCTCTATTTTGCTTTGATTTTTCTAACCCTTGAATAACAAATAAAAATGAATCCTTTTGGCTTAAAAACTCTTTTGAAAGCTTGTATTAAAACACTTAGGAAGATAGAAATTTTGCTCTAAAAATTGTTGTTGAAAACTAACTTAAATGGGGGTATTTATAACCCCATTTGGAATCTGCCCGTTGGCAACTGAAAAGGGCATTTTTTACCTTCCGGTCGACCGGCCAACGGTCACATTTTTGACCGTTAAGCCCTCCGGTCGACCGTGTCAGATCCAAAGAGCAATTGCTCTCTGGCCGGTCGACCGTCCGGTCGACCGGGCCAAAGTGAACGGTCAACCGCCCGGTCAACCGGCCGCACCCGAGAGTGGGCTGACTTCAGTTGGTCGACCGGCCAAATCACTTGGCCTTTGTGCACGTCTTGTGCACATCGATCGACCGGTCCGGTCGACCATCCCGGTCGACCGCCAGAGCCTGGCAGGGACATTTTAGGATATAAAAACTAGTCTTTTTAACTTCAATTAAATCCCATAAAATCACATAAATCCATAAAAATCAGTTCTTGTATTATCTTTGAAATATAAATATGTGTGACAAAAATTCAACACATATTTCAAACTATTTGAACCATTTTTGTGACTTGAAAAGTTTGCCTTAAACTAAATTTTGTATTTTTCAAAACTTGTATTTTTGAAATGGAAATCCGATTTTTTCAAAACACATGTAAATACAAAAAATATAATATTTTAACAACTTTTAAGCATATAGTATATGGATAGAATTCAATATACAAGAAAGGTATTATATCTATGTTTTTGACATTAAATCCAAAAATAAGTTTTGTCTAAATACAAAACTCCAAACACATGAATAGTGTATCAAAATAAATTTTTCTAAGTATGTGAAGTATAGATGTATATAGATCAAATCTAATATACATTAAACCTTGTAACTTGTTTTGATTCTATCTATTCATGAAAATCAAGATCGGTTAAACCGAAAACAAAAACCAATAAACATAAATTTAAATCAAGTGTGTGTTGTGAACTTGAGCATATCACACTATCTAATCTTTACAATGGATCTAAACTAAATCTTAATTAAACAAACCGAAGCCTTCTTGTAGAACGCCGTCTCCAAGTTGACTCGATCCAAACGCGATTCCCCGAGCTTGACTCCAACGAGTGCTAGATGTGAACTTTGACGCTCGAGCTCTTGAACCACATGTGAAAGCTCCAAAACACCTTTGTTGAAGCTAATCACCTACTAATATCTTGGTTAAATATCTGAAACTGAATATCACAAGATTATTAGTAAACTATAACTACATGAGTTAATCATCATCAAAACTAGAGTGGAAGGCCTCTGGGCCAACAATCTCCCCCTTTTTGATGATGACAAAACTCATAGAGTTATATATGCATGGATTAAAGTTAAGCTTCAAAGAAGCTCCCCCTTAACTCATGCATAGCAATAAACTATAAAGATATACAATGAATGTTAAACATGAATATGCATAAACATGCATGAAACAATGAATAAGCATGCTCTTGATACCAAATTTTTAGAATAAATTACTTCTCCCTCTTTTTAAAATAAACATATTCTTAAATACCAATTGAAAATATAAACTTAAAACAAATATGTTCTTTAAATAATTGCTCTTGATCTCAATAAAAAGTTTAATTGAAAGATAATAAATAAAAGCTCTTGATACAAACAATAAAAATTTTAAAAATTCTTGATACCAATAAAACAAAACAACAAAACATGTTCTTGATACTAATATCCATGCTCTTGATACCAATATCAACAAAACATAAAACAAACTCTCTCGATACTAATATGAAACAAACTTTGATATAAACTTATAAATAAACATGCATATATACTCAAATACTTCTCCCCTTTTTGTCAATCATCAATAAAGGGTTAAAGTAAACAATAAAACAATGTTCTCCATTTTTTTTGTTCGAAACAAAAATCAACAAGGGGTGAAATCAAAACAAAAATTATGATACCAATTGAAAAAATATCAATTTAGTGCATCATGATACCAATTGAAAATAAACAAATAGGTAAACTAACCAAAAGAAATTTGAAGATACCAATTGAAAGTAAATAAAACATTTTAAAGAAACTAACCAAAAAAAAATTTTGATATCAATTGAAAGATGTAAACATATAGGTAATCTTGATACCAATTGTAAAAATTAGTACCAATTGAAAATATTTTAAACTTTTGATACCAATTCGAAAAACATACACTCATCTTTTTGGTTAACACTAAACTCATTTTACAATAGAGATACCAATTAGATAATAATATCAATTTAATGTGTTTGATACCAATAATGAAAATGAAACATATACCAATTGAAAATAATGAAAACAAATACCAATTGAAAATAATTTTTATTAGGAGCTTAGATACCAAAAAAAATCAATATCATTTTTCAACATAAAGTATGGGAGTAGAATACTAAAGGTAAACAAAACAATTAAAAAGTGAAATATGATTTTGTCCCCCTTTATGAAATACCAACAAAATGATGCATAAGCTTGTATAAGATACCAATTGAAACATAATCAATTGAAATACAATAGTAATTTAAGAAGTTAAGCTTATCATAACCAAAATTTATGCTCAAAGATATAGAGATATAGTAAGCACAAATAAAATACATATATATGTATGAAAAAATGAATACCAATCGAAATTGATACTATTTGAAGTTTAAGCATACATATATAAAAACATATATGAGTATACAAAAAGAATGTCAATAGTGATACCAATTGAAAAGATACATGATATCAATTGAAAATAAAATAAGATCAAGTGTATAACTCATACTTCCTACCACCAATTTCATGCACATGTTTTAAATAGATTTTCAATAATGAGCATACAAGGCATGGACGCCCAACCAACCGCCCTTGGAAGGGTAGGGGTTTTCAAAAATAAGTTTAAAAATAATGTAACACGTTTGAAAACTCTGCCAAATGAAGAAAACCGCAACTAGTTATATGATAAAATTATAAACTGGTATGAAATCCTTCAAGCAAGGAATAAAATAAAAAATATATTCATGAAAAATATGAAAATCACTAAACCAATGTCACTCAAAATCTATATAGTACATATAATACTCATGAAAATAAAATTATGAGAAAATATCAAATAATATGAGTGTACAAGTTTTGTGAAAGACATAATCATGGAAATAGGCAATAAGCTCAATATGAAATTCCTTAAAACATGAAAATCATTAAAACTAGAATCCTTCAAGGTATATGTATGTTTTATATAAACTAGAGTATACATACATATCCAAATATAAACGAGTCCACAAAAGTATATGCATGAAGGCAATTGGCTCAAGGATGTATATGTATAACTAATAGTTTAGGCAAAATAGACATATACATGAAGTTTAACATAAACATGAAAAATATGTCAAAAATATGGAATACAAGTCAAAATGTATGAATCATCAAAACTAGATTATACTAGTATATCTAATAAGTACAAATGAGTATTCAAGCACAAATATATAATGATCTATTTGTGCCTCACTAGTTGTACAATTATATATCCAAGTTTTAATGAAAACTAACATCTAAACATGTAGTCATAACATGAAGCATAGAAATCAAAATAAAACTCATATGATCATTATGGTAAATGAACATGCATTAGATCTATGATATATACAATACCTAAAACAAATATGAGAACACAAAAGTATAAGTCCATATTAAATATTAGTGATCTCAAATACTAATCATGCATATCACAAGTCTAATAATCATGACATTTAACATACTAATCATGAAACATCAAAACATGCTAGAAATGAATAATATGAAAGCATGTAAACATAAATGGGAGTTAGAGATTGTTACCAAAACCAAACGGCACATCTCCATATGTCTCCAAACCGAGGTGGTCCTCCCACCAAACTCTCCTTGAAAGTGATGCATTCAAATTTGTCACCATTAAGCTCGGAATGCATCCACCTCAAGGCACCATTACTCTCACGTCATGTGAGAGTCCACACCTACATCAAATAAAATAGGAGTGGTCTTTGGTACCCATACTCTTTTGGGTCCATGAGGGTTAGCTCCTTTCCGAACCCAAATAAATTTATTTGCTAAACTGGAATCATGTATCCTATCATAACAAAATTTAGCAAGGTGGCCCTTACATCCACAATGTGTACGAGTGTACACATGAGCATACAAAGTGTGATGGGTGTGAACGTAGGGAGCATGTGTATGCCGTGGTTTGTGTGCATGCATAGGAGGAATTTATTTCTTTCGAAATATGGATTCCAAATGTGTATGTTTCAAAGCACAATGGCTCAAAGTGGAGCCCAAACAATCAACATTCTTCTTAAGCATAGATATATCATTTTTAATTATAGAAGAGGAGGTGCATGCAATAGATATACTAGATGGTGAAACTATACTAGCATGGTAAACATGTGAAACATTGTCATTTTTCAAAGAAATATTTTTCTTATAAACCAAATCCAAATCCTTTGAAATAGAAGCAATTTTGTTTTTCAAGGATTCATTCTCTTTTAAAACAAAATCAAGTTTAAAGTTAAAGACTCATTTTTCCTTAAAACATTTTCATAATCATTTTTACTTCTCAAAATTTTGTTTTCATTAAGGGCAAGTTCAAGTTGGGATTTAAGTGAGTCACGTTCACTTGAAATCTCATCCCTCTCTTGCAAAGCAACATCAAGCTTAGAAGACAAGTTTTCATTTTCTATGTTAAGTTTAAAACTCTTCTTTTCCAAACTTTATATTTTTCTAACAATTTTTCATAAACAATTTAAAGTTCTCAATTCAAAGCATCGGCATCAATATGATCATCGCTGGAAGAACTAGCACAATCATCTAGTTAGGATTCTGAATATACCTCAAGGGAGTCATTCCCTTGGATAATGTAGCATCGTTGTTCGGATTCATCCTCACTAGATTCCTTCTCCATTTGGATTGGCAATTGAAGCTTGGAGGAGGTCAACGTGTTCCATACTGCAAAGGCAGAATCACAGTTAGAAACCATCATAAGATATTCTTTATTAAGCGTGCTTCTAAGTTCCTCAAGGACTTGTGCATTGGCCTCTATATGCTTGCTATTATCAAGATTGAATTCTTGGTAGCGGCAAGGAAAACATGCAAGCCTAGAGTTTTTAGGTACATGGACATCCTAGCCTTCCAAACAACAATGTTGGAAGTATCAAATATAGGTGGGGTCATGAAGTCTATGAGAGCAAACAATATGTGTGCAAATACAAATGATAGATTAGCAAAACCAAGATCACACTCCTAGGTGGTTAAACCTAATATCAGGAGCGTAGGCTCTGATACCAATTGAAAGTACACCTAAAGGGGGTGAGTAGGTGTACGGCTAATCTATGAACAATAATGTGGAAATTAAACTTAATTGCAACAAACTTAGTGTAACCAAAGAGTGTAGCCGAATTCCCGGCGAAGGGCACTCGACTAACTCCTCTTGATTCCTCTGAATAAGAGTTGAGATGCTATATGAAGCTCTCTTGGTTAAACATAAGTGAGGTACACAAACAAACCAAGCATGTATATGATATGACAATATGAATCAATACACAATGTAAGAGAGAGAGAGAGAGTAAGAGAAAGTGGATCAAACGCAAACACCAAGATATGTTTCGAGGTTCGAGCACACAGCTCTACGTCCCCGCCTTCACACAGAAGGATTTTCACTAACTCGTCCACACAGGACTTCCCACACAGAGAATCTCCACTGAGGATTTGGGGTAAATACAATCAGGAGTACACAACTCCTCTCTCAACCAATACAACCTCTCACTAGAGGCAAGGCACAAAATAAATCACCTCTACACTTAGAGGGTTAGGCACTTAGCCACTCAATCAATAATCACCTCACACTTGAGGGATTCTAACACAATATCCATCTCTCACTAGAGGGAGCCAAATACCACTTCCACTATCACCTCACACTTGAGGGATAACAACTCAATCACCTCTCACTAGAGGGATATCACAACAATGGAAGGATTACAACTTGGTGGTCTAACAACCACAAACCAATTTTCTCACTAAACAATAATCCTATAGATATGATAGAAGATAAGCTCAAGTGCGAGAAATCAAGGTGTTTGGAAATCAAATAACAAAGAAAAATACTTAGAAAAATAACTTGAATTTGATAGAAATGAAGAACAAGACAAATATCCTAAATCTCTATTTTTCTTTGATTTTTCCAACCCTTGAAAAACAAATAAAGATGAATCCTTCTGTCTTAAAAACTCTTTTGAAAAAAACTTGTATTAAACACTTAGGAAGATAAAAATTTTTGCTTTAAAAATTGTTGTTTAAAACCAACTCAAATGGGGGTATTTATAACCCCATTTGGAATCTGCCCGTTGGCAGCTGAAAAGGGCATTTTTGCCCTTCCGGTCGATCGGCCGGTCGACCGGCCAAAAGTCATATTTTGACCGATGAGCCCTCCGGTCGACGCCCGGTCGACCGTGCCAGATCCAGAGAGTAATTGCTCTCTGGCAGGTCGACCGCCCGATTGACTGGGCCAAACTGAATGGTCGACTGCCCGGTCGATCGGCCGCACCCGAGAGTGGGCTGACTTCAGTCGGTCGACCGCTCGGTCGATCGGCCAAATCACTTGGCCTTTGTACATTTCTTGTGCACATCGGTCGACCGGTCCGGTCGACCGACCACTGGTCCCGTCGACCATCCCGATCGACCGCCAGAGCCTGGCAGGAGACATTTTCAGGATATAGAAATTAGTCTTTTTAACTTCAATTAAATCCCATAAAATTACATAAATTCCAAAAAAATCAGTTCTTGTATTATCTTTGAAATATAAATATGTGTGATAAAAATTCAACACATATTTCAAACTATTTGAACCATTTTGTGACTTAGAAAATTTGCCTTAAACCAAATTCTGTATTTTCCAAAACTTGTATTTTTGAAATGGAAATCCGATTTTTCCAAAACACATGTAAATACAAAAACATGATATTTAAACAACTTTGAAGCATATAGTATATGGGTAGAATACAATATAAGAAAGGTATTATATCTATGTTTTTGACATTAAATCAAAAAATAAGTTTTGTCTAAATACAAAACTCCAAACATATGAATAGTGTATTAAAATAAGTTTTTCTAAGTATGTGAAGCATATAGATGTATATAGATCAAATCTAATATATATTAAATCATATAAATTTCTTTTGATTCTATCTATTCATGAAAACTAAGATCGGTTAAACCGAAAACCAAAACCAATAAACATGAAACTTAAATCAAGTATGTGTGTTGTGAACTTGAGCATATCACACTATCTAATCTTTACAATAGATCTAAACTAAGTCTTAACTAAACAAACTGAAGCCTTCTTGTAGAACGCCGTCTCCAAGTTGACTCGATCCAAATGCGATTCCCCGAGCTTGACTCCAACGAGTGCTAAATGTGAACTTTGACGCTCGAGCTCTTGAATCACCATGTGAAAGCTCCAAAACACCTTTGTTTAAGCTAATCACCTACTAATATCTTGGTTAAATATCTGAAACTGAATATCACAAGATTATTAGTAAACTATAACTACATGAGTTAATCATCATCAAAACTAGAGTGGAAGGTCTCTGGGCAACAATTTCCTCCTTGAGCGGGAGTTGTATTACCTTAAAAGTGAAATCATAATAATTGATGTGATTAAAACTAATAAATTAGAAATTTAAACAAAGTAAAACTTCTGGCCCCGATGAGGCCTCAAATAGCTTTAACTTTTCCGTCTATAGGTCAAAAAAGAGTGAATCGTTGATTTCCTTGAGCCGAGAGTAGTATTAGATATTTTTTTCTAATGGAACCATACTAATTTAAGTGAATAGAATCAATTAATTAGAACTTCAAATAAAAGTCAAACTTTCAGATCTCGATTAAGCCTTGAATAACCTTAACTTAACAAATCCTTTATGGGCCAAAACGGAGTGAAAAGGTGGCATTCTTTGGCTGGAAGTAATATTACATCATTTTCTAGTGGAACCATACTAATTGATGTGATAAGAACTAATTACTTAGAACTTGACTAAAAGTCAAGCTTTCAGATTCTGATTGAGCCTTAAATAGATAACCTTCTATAGGCAAAATCAGCGAAAATATGGTTTCCTTCAGTGGAAATATTATTATACATTTTTCTAGTAAAACCATACTAATTTATATAATTAGAATTGATCAATTAGGAGTTTGACCAAAAGTCAAACTTTCTGCCTCGGATTAAGCATCAAATTGCCTTAACTATGCCTTCTATAGTCCAAAACAGTGTGGAAAAGTAGTTTCCTAGAGCCAAGTGTACTATTACATAGTTTTTCTTGTGGAACCATACTAAATCATGTAATTTGAAATAATCAATTAGAACTTTTAATAAAAGTCAAACTTTGAGTTCATAATTAAAGCTTAAGTAATCTTAACAAAGATATCTAGGGCCAAAACAAAGTGAAAAGGTTATTTCTTTGGTCGGGAGTAGTATTACATAGTTTTTATTATGGAACAATATTAATTGATGTGATTAGAATGAATCAATTAGAACTTGACCGTAAGTCAAACTTTCAAGCCCTGATTAAGCATGAACTTGCCCTAACTTAGCCTTTTATGGGATAAAATGAGTGAAAAAGTGGTTTCCTTAAGTCAAAAGTAGTATTACATCATTTTTCTAGTGGAACCATTCAAATTGATATAATTAAAACTTATCAATTAGAACTTTGACTAAAAGTTAAACTTTAAGCCCTGATTAAGCCTTAAACAGCCTTAATTAGGCCTTTTATGGCTAAATCGGAGTGAAAATGTGGTTTTCTTGTGCCAGGAGTAATATTATATAGTTTTTCTAGTGGAACCATACCAATTCATGTGATTATAATAATCAGTTGAACTTTAAATAAATGTCAAACTTTCAGGTCTCGATTAAGCCTCAAATAGCCTTAAGTAAGCCTTCTATAGGTCAAAACAGAGTGAAAAGATAGTTACCTTAAGCTGAAGGTTATATTACATCATTTTTCTAGTGGAATTATACTAGTTGATGTGATTAGAACCAATCAATTAGAACTTTGATAAAAAGTCAAACTTTGAGGCCCTGAGTAAGCCTCAAATAACTTTAACATAGCCTTCTATAGGTCAAAAAGAATGAAAAGGTGGTATTCTTGAGTTGGAAGTAGTATCACATTGTATTTCAAGTGAAACTATACTAATTCATTTGATTAGAACTAATCAATTAGAACATTGGAACAAAATTAAAGTTTCAATCCCTTATTAAGCCTCATATTGCCTTAACTAAACCTTTTATAGGCCAAAACAGAGTGAAAATAGGGTTTCCTTTGGTCGGGAATAGTATTACATAGTTTTTCTAGTAGAAGCATATAAATTAATGTGATTAGATCCCAAACTTTCAGGCTCCGATTAGGCCTCTAATAACCTTAACTTAGATTTATTTAAGCCAAAACGGAGAGAGAGACAAGTGGTTTACTTGAGCCAATAGTAATACTATATAGTTTTTCAAGTGAACCATACTAACTCAAGTGAATATAACCAATGAATTAGAATTTTGAACAAAAGTAAAATTTTTAGACCCTGATCAAGTCTCAAATAACCATATATAAGCCTTTTATGGGCCCAAACAGAGTGAAAAGGTGGATTTCTCGAGTCTCGAGTAGTATTACATAGTTTTTAACGGAACCATATTAATTGATGAGATTAGAATCAAGAAATTAGACCTTTGACAAAAAATTAAACTTTCAAGCACAGATTAAGCCTCAAAACAGTGTGGAAAAGTAGTTTCCTAGAGCCAAGAGTACTATTACATATTTTTTCTTGTGAAACCATACTAAATCATATAATTTGAACTAATCAATTAGAACTTTTAATAAAAGTCAAACTTTGAGTTCACAATTAAAGCTTAGTAATCTTAACAAAGATATCTAGTGCCAAAACAAAGTGAAAAAGTTATTTCTTTAGTCGGGAGTAGTATTACATAGTTTTTATTATGGAACATACTAATTGATGTGATTAAATGAATCGATTAGAACTTGACCGTAAGTCAAACTTTCAAGCCCTGATAAGCATGAACTTGCCCTAACTTAGCCTTTTATAGGATAAAAATGAGTGAAAAAAGTGGTTTTCTTAAGCGAAAAGTAGTATTACATCATTTTCTGGTGGAACCATTCAAATTGATATAATTAAAACTTATCAATTAGAACTCTGACTAAAAGTTAAACTTTCATGCCCTGATTAAGCCTTAAACAGCCTTAATTAGGCCTTTTATGGCTAAATCGGGGTAAAAATGTGGTTTTCTTGTGTCAGGAGTAATATTACATAGTTTTTCTAGTGGAACCATACTAATTCATGTGATTATAACTAATCAGTTGAACTTTAAATAAATGTCAAACTTTCAGGGCTCGATTAAGCCTCAAATAGCCTTAAGTAAGCCTTCTATAGGTCAAAACAGAGTGAAAATATAGTTACCTTAAGCTGAAGGTTATATTACATCATTTTTTTCTAGTGGAATTATACTAGTTGATGTGATTGGAACCAATCAATTAGAACTTTAACAAAAAGTCAAACTTTCAGGCCCTGATTAAGCCACAAATAGCTTTAACATAGCCTTCTATAGGTCAAAAGGAATGAAAAGGTGGTATTCTTGAGTTGGAAGTAGTATCACATTGTATTTCTAGTGAAACTATACTAATTCATTTGATTAGAACTAATCAATTAGAACATTGGAACAAATTAAAGTTTTCAATCCCTGATTAAGCCTCATATTGCCTTAACTAACCTTTTATAGGCCAAAACAGAGTGAAAATAGGGTTTCCTTTGGTCGGGAATAGTATTACATAATTTTTCTAGTAGAAGCATATAAATTAATGTGATTAGATCCCAAACTTTCAGGCTCCGATTAGGCCTCTAATAACCTTAACTTAGATTTATATAAGCCAAAACGGAGAGAAAAGGTGGTTTACTTGAGCCAATAGTAATACTATATAGTTTTTCAAGTGAACCATACTAACTCAAGTGAATATAACCAATGAATTAGAATTTTGAACAAAAGTAAATTTTTTAGACCCTCACCAAGTCTCAAATAACCTTATATAAGCCTTTTATGGCCCAAACAGAGTGAAAAGGTGGATTTCTCGAGTCTAGAGTAGTATTACATAGCTTTTAGTGGAACCATATTAATTGATGAGATTAGAATCAAGAAATTAGACCTTTGACAAAAAGTTAAACTTTCAAGCTCAGATTAAGCCTCAAATAGTCTTAACTAAGCCTTTTATAGGCCAAAACAGAGTGAAATCCTTGAGCCGAGAGTAGTATTATATAATTTCTCTAGTAGAACCATCCCATTTAATTTGAAGAGAACCAAACAATTAGAACTTAAACAAAAGTAAAAAGTTTTAGGCCCTGGTCAAACCTCAAATAACCTTAACTTAGCCTTCTATGGGCCAAAATAGAGTGAAAAGGTGATTTTCTTGAGCCGATAGAAATGTTATATAGTTTTCTAGTAGAAACCATATTAATTCATGTGAATATAACAAATCAATTCGAACTTTGAACAAAAATCAAATTTTCAGGCCCTAATTAAGCCTTAAATAGCCTTAACTAAGTTCTTTATAGGATAAATAGGAGTGAAAAGATGGATTCCTTGAGCTTGAAGTAGTATTACATAATTTTTCTAGTGAACCATACTAATTGATGTGATTAGAACCAATTAATTTAAAATTTAATCAAAAGTCAAACTTTCAGGCACTGATTAAGTCTCAAATAGCTTTAAATAAGCCTTCTATGGCCAAAACATAATGAAATGGTGGTTATTTTAAGTTGGGAGTAGTATTACATTATTTCTAGTGGAAATATACTAATTGATGTGATTTTAACTAATTAATTAGAACTTTTAACTTAAAGTCAAAATTTTAGGCCCCGATTAAGCTTCAAATAGCCTTAACTTAGCCTTCTATGGGCCAAAACTTAGTTAAAAAGTGGTTTTGTAGATTCAAGAGTAGTATTACATAATTTTTCTATGGAACCTTACTAATTGATATGATTAGAACCAATCAATTAGAACTTTGAATAAAAGTCAAACTTTCAGATCCCGATTAAGGCTCCAAGTAAACTTAGCATAGCTTCTATGGCTTCCTTGAGCCGAGAGTTGTATTACATAGTTTTTCTAGTGGAACCGTACTAATTTGTGATTAGAACCAATCAATTTTGACAAAAGTAAAACTTTTAGGCCCTAATTAAGCCACAAATAGCCTTAACTAAGCTTTCTTTAAACAAAAACAGAGTAAAAGGTGATTTCCTAGAGCTGGGAGCAATATTACATAGTTTTTCTAGTGGAACCTTGATAATTGATGAGATTCGAACCAATTAATCAAAACTTTGACAAAATTCAATCTTTTCATCCTCAATAAGTCCCAAGTAGACTTAACTAAGCATTCTACAGGCTAAAACAGAGTGAAAAGGTGGTTTCCTTGAGTCGAGATTAGTATTACATAATTTCTCTTATGGAACCATCTACTTGATGTGACTAGAACTAATCAATTAGAATTTTTATCAAAAGTCAAACTTTCAGTTCTCGAATAAGTCTCAAACAGGCTTAATTAAGTCTCATATACGCCAAAATGGAATGAAGTGGTCGTTTTCTTATTCCGAGAGTAGTATTACATTATTTTTCTAGTGGAACCATATTAATTCATTTGATTAGAACTAATCAATTATAATTTTGACTAAAAGTCAAATTTCAGGTCCCAATTACACCTCAAATAGCCATAACAAAGCCTACTATGGGCTAAAACAGAGTAAACAGATTATTTTCTTTTACTGAGTATATTATTGCATAATTTCTCTAGTGGAACCATCTTTTTATGAGCCAGTCAATTAAAATTTTGACTAAAAGTCAAACTTTTAGGCCCCGATTAAGCCTTAAATAGCCTAAACTGAGCCTTCTATCATCTAAAACGGAGGGAAAAGGTTATTTCCATGAGCTGAGAGTAGTATTATATAGATTTTCTAGTGAACCGTATTAATTGATGTGATTAGAACAAATTAAGTTGAATTTTTATAAAAAGTCAAACTTTTAGACCCCAATTAAGCCTCAAATAGCTTTAACTAAGACTTTTATGCACTAACAAGGTGTGGAAAAGGTGGTTTCTTTGAGCCAGGAGTTATATTACATAGTTTTTCTAGTGGAACCATGCAAATTGATAAGATTAAAACCAATCATTTAGAACTTGGATCAAATGTCAAATTTTGGGGCCCCGATTTAAACCTCAAGTAGCCTTTACTAAGCCTTCTATGAGCAAAAAAGCAGTGAAAAGATGGTTTTCATAAGATTGAAGTAGTATCACATAATTTTTAGTGGAATCAAAATAATTGATGTGATTAGAGCCAATTCATTTGTACATTGATCAAAAGATAAACTTTCAGGCCCTGATTAAGTCTCAAATCTTAACTAAGCCTTCTATCGGCCAAAATGGACTGAAATTGGGGTTTCATTGAGTCGAGAATAGTATTACATAAATTCTCGAGTGGAACCACGCTATTGGATGTGAATAGAACCAATCA